>DWFV01000393.1:0-14667 GCA_018246775.1 Parelbella machaon machaon
ATTATTGGACACGATCCTCTCATAACAAGAGCAGTTGAGAGACCAAGTCTGTTACACTGCTCAAGTGCACATTGGCAGACTTCACACAACTTAGAGAATATTATTGGGAACTCCGATTTGTGTAAGTTTCCTTGTGAAGTTTTCCATCGCCGTTACAGCAAGTGATTTCGGGAAAATACAGAGATCTTTTTAAATTATGAGGCGTAACAAGAATTCAAAGGTCAAGCTTTCCAGAAAAGAAAGAGAGATTATCCATCAAGGTCTTTTCATTGCACTCATACTTTCTATTCATGTAAACTATTACGTTTTCTATTAGCGCTATTGTCATAAAGTATTGATATTTGATAGCATTTTTATCATTTCATATTTTGAATATACTGTCTCCATAGACACCATATATGCAAGAAGTTATGATTAACGTCCTAATTATCCCATAATTTGATATTTGTAGACGGAAAATGCATTACATTGAAATTGTAATGTAGGTATATATTATATTTTACTATTTCGCGAAGAATTTGAAAGTCAAACGTACCTGATAGCGATGTGATGCCACCTGAAGTCATAAAGCGGTACGGCCAAGTAAATAGACCGGGAGGAGCCTCCTCCAGCGTGGACGAGCCTGGCTGCGCCCCGACCAGCCAACTCCAGGGACAGAAACGACCCGGAACGGCGACGGGAGCGAAGTGAGAACAATGTGCCTTGACCGTAACCTCCGCTCTGAGGGTAAAATACAAATATCAAGAGTAGTTTTTTTATTCTAATGATCATATCAAATAATAACTAATGATGTGTTTACCCAATATTACGTTTATTTTACTATTACGTTTTTTATTGTAATCGTTCATATTTTTATGAATTACTACGTAGCTGTCACTATGACTTATTTCGCGTAGGGTTGGCATTGTACGTGTTTGAATTTTTTTATACAGATACGTAAATGTTTTTGTAAAACAAAAATAGCGTACGTTACTCATTATAATGTAAGCTATCTGCCAATCAAAGTCTCGTCGAAATCAGTTTAGCCGTTTTGGCGATTGCCCGGGGCAAACGAACATAAACAAAAATTTTAATACTTGCTTTTTTGTTATTCGTACCGTACCGTACTTTTACATGTTCTCATTAAAAAGCTGATATTTTAGTATTACAAACAGATATTTCAATTTTAATAATATGTATAAGCAGACGTCGAGATGCACAATTTTTTTTAGCCTAAAACATGAAAAATTCATTTGCAATTCGTAGTTTTGTAGAATCTCCTGGTTTTAATAGCGTACATTACACGTCTTATATTAATTTTAATTTATAAACCATGTCCGACATTATACAATTAGCCATACGAATATTCATAATTCTTACTAATGAAAAACATAAATTCTATTTAATTACAGTCCGAAGTAAAAATACAGTCAGAATTACAGTTACTTATAGTGCCAGGTAAAAATCTTGTTATATTTCTTACAATTCTAGCAATTTTCCCTAATTTTCAGGTAGGTACTCAGGAGCGCCTGAAAATTAAAGGAAAGTTTGTTGAACTTTCAAGTATATAAAAAAGCTATAGATATTTTGGGGTACCTATAAGATGATTATATAATTATTGTACTTCAGTACTAATATTACACGTATAGCTATTTATTTTGAATCAAAACCCATTTAAATGATTCATTGATGATTTAATACGAATAAAAGAAGTTATTAATCAATGACATTTTTCTTCTCTAACTTCTAATAGGTAGTTGGTACTCATTAATGTCAAAACTTGTGCCATTTACATGATGTGATTATAATGATTAAATATTTTTACGTACAAAAACGTGATTATAATGATTAAATATTTTTACGTACAAAAGCAGGACGACTAATTAAATGAAAAAATCCGAAAAACATTAATAATGTGTCTACTCTAAGTTCTTCAATATAATTTGTAGAATATTTTAAAAACAAAACACAGAATAGGGCGAATGAATCAAAGTCAGGTTTCACATCTCATGAGCTTTGTAACTGTGGAAACTTTGGTAATAACAATGCAGTTTGCACCGGGAGCCACGTGGTAACGAATATTTGCGTACACGTTAACAAATTAATTAACAACATAAGTTCATAACAACAACAAACGTGATATGTTTGTTGTAACATATTCGTGTAATTATGGAATGGAGACATGTATGTATATACTTCATAGTCTCTAAAAATTTTGATATTATTTGAACAAATTATTTTACAGAATATGTAATATGTACATGTAAAAAAATACTAATGAATGACATGCGTTTATATGTAAATAGGGCGTTAATACGTAAGCAGAGGATTCCCCACGATGACATGTTATAGAATGCTTCATGAGTTTGAAGATTTCGTTAGTCTAATACACCCTACAAACAAGAAAAGTGTTACAAAAACACTCCTACCAATAATCCATCTACTCGATAATAGTATGTTGTACATACGTAGATATATGCTGTTTTATAAACGTAACTGCATCAAGATTAAGTGTGGCCCAAAAGAAATAATATTTTAACTTTATCCTTGTTCCTCCCCTAGGAACTAGACTTGTATAATTAAGATATGACTTATGCCACCTAAGCGCCAACACGTAGACCGCTAAATTAATTTCTGAAGTTCAGCTTCACATCTCATTTCCAGTTACGTGTTTGGGTTGAACTTGACACGAGTTCCACCGGTCTCGGACAGCCACGTTCACTGAATTAAATGTATGTTTATCGAAATATATTATATTTATTCATTTGTGTATATTTTTTTCTCTTCCCATTTTATGTATTTTACTATGTATATATTATATCATAGATTGTTTTTTTAATTTAGAGATTTAGTACCTAAGTCAATTTTTCATCATCACATTGGTTGTTTGGTAGAAAATTCCCAATGGCAATGAGTCCGTTCTTTGTTAACAGCAACATAAAAAAGTAACATCCCGCCTGTAATCCTCGAAGGGGTAGACAGAGGAGTATAGCACACTTCCACGTTTCACCAGTTATATTTACGTCCCATGGAAAAGGTGGTAAGCCTAATGTCAATATAGGATAAATAAATATATAATATATAATGAATTGCTTAGCAAGCCTAACCATTCTGACGGTGTTGTTACTCGAAAAGGGTCTTCAAGGTTATCAAATAGTTCAGGTACGATTGTATACGGGTACTAATCTTTATTTACGGTCGGGAAACATGTGTAGCATTTTGTTACGTTATTTACAAAATGGGAATTATTCTCGTCATATTTCCTTAACGCTATAGTCTGTCTATCTCTAGGTAAGTAGTAAGGTAACTATCCTAATCGGTGGCTGGTTGGTAACCATTCAAACCAATGTTTCGATACGCTAATTAGCTACCCATTAAAAACCAATTAGCTAATCGATAACATGAAAAACCTTATCGATTACTCATCAGTACCTACATGATTCAAATCAGTCTTTAGGAAACTCGGAATATCTGTTAGAAACTAAATGATATGTATATTTAAACTAAGTCCGAATTTTCCAGTGATACTAACGATTACACACACTGCCTTTATTAAAAAGAAAGAAAGAAAGCGATGTTTGTTTTGTTCATTACGTAATTTATATCAAAGATTTTTACACACTAATATGTAGTCTTTCGGTGAGAGAATTTGTTAATGCTCAAATACATACATACATATGTATGTACCTACATTCATTTCACTTAGACTCAAAAGGAGTTTTTTGATGTTTACATATGAAATTTGTCGTCATCCTCTCACGTTTCTGAATATGTGTGAACGTAATAATAAATGTAGGTATGTCAAAATCAACATCGTTATGTTTAACGTAAAGCGATCTATGGTTAGGTAATTTTAGTACCTATGGTTAAGGACTGATTGTACTGTGGACAAGAAAAAAAATATTCATATTTTTATTTTTGTAAAAGTAAATAAATAAATTCCTACGCACAGAAAATTTCAATGTCTGCTTACAAATCTCAGGCAGCAAGAGAATAACTCAAACAGATTTCATATGACAAATTCACTAACCTCTGGTCGTAGCCTTAGAGAGATGAACAGTGTAAACTCCCTCGGGAAAGTCTTCCCAGCTGCGAATAGTTCAGACGATGCGATCCAGATGTATGAGTTTGGCTTTAAGCTGAACGCATGCAGCCTGTCCGCGACTGGTCCCCATCGGGCTTGAGCTGGGTGGAAGTTGCGTCTGGCACCCGGCGCCAGAGGATTTATTGCACCTGGAAAAAAGAGCTATCTTACAAACAAGATAACTTCCTACAGCGCGACTAGAAATACAAAACTAGAATTGTTCATATTAGATGTAGAAATTAAAAATACCATGACTGTTCGTGACGTGTTCTATCAATTACCAATTATAATTATGACAATTAATAACAGTTACCAGCTATTTTTTATACGCTTGGTGAATCCATGTGTATAAGAAATGGAAAAAATGTTTCTAAGATACGATAAATTTGAAAGAGAAATAACGTAAGCTGAACAAACTGGATTCATTAAAGTAAATGTAACAAGAGAGGCTTGTATTTGAGGTATTGTTGGGTTGTAACACGAGTAATTGTGTAGGTGAGATTTCGTGCGAAAATTGAAAAGAAATAATCGATGTGGGTCATTTAATGTGTTATATCTTGGGATTCAGACAATTAAAATATTTAATATAAAGCATCACCATTTCAATTATATGTGGGTTTGTGTTAATAATTGGGCCTCACTATTCACTACTCGTCGCCTTTCATGTGAAATGTGGCATAGGTTTCGAACTTAAGGCAATAATTTAGCTTTTTTTACCTTTTAAATGTTCATTTGGTTTTTTTGGGCGAAATGTTTAGAATCTACATTTATTACAAGAATATAATAAAGTATTCCGTTAAACGTTCTAGTTGGCTAAAGATCCTCGTTTATGCAAGCTGTAAGTTAGGTAACATCTGGTGAGCTTCAATTTATTGAAGGAGCATAAGGGATCCATATTAGATTCCAGTCACATTTGTAGATATACTTTATGCATCGTTCGCCGCGATAACATAACGCTGTATACAATTTATTTGCAACAAGACGGCTCATGAAAGGAGATATTTTCGTGAGCCGCTTCCGAAGAGCTTTGATAATGACCGTTATTTGGAGAAAAATATTGAGTCGCACAAAAACAGTATTAAAAAAATATTGGTCATTATTATTTGTTAATAACCTTGAAGTTGTATTTTAGATCTAGTAACACTTGTCATAGTCGTTCTCCCTGCTTTTATGTGCAAGATAAAATAATTTTCAATTAGTAGTCTCATCAACGCATTGTTTAACCTAATTACCTTCATTAATTAGTGCCCTGATAAACTATGATCCTTCTTTATCTCACCTTCACAGTCAAAGGAGTTACACGACCGCTCCTGTTCCCCAAAGCCTTCGCAGTTGCCTTTAGAACAGTACCGTCTTCTGGTCTGTTTGCCTCCCCCACATGTTCTGCTGCAAACTCCCCACTCGCCCCAACCGGCCCACCCTGCGAATGAATTCCAAATATTTAGTTAATATCAAAGGAAGCAGGATACTAAGCAACGTGTATAATCATACATCTATTTCACCACTGGCTCTTGGATACCGACAGCAAACTTAAATACAACTTTAACTTTATGGTCTCCTAAATCTTCTAAGTTTATGTTCAATGTTGACCAGTAGTGACAATCTGCACAAATCTAATTTTGACGTTTATGAAGTGTATATATCATAAGCATTACTAATTGTTGCCTCTGGTATTGCTAGCTATTTAATGAAAATAAGACAGTTTGCGGCCGTCATTACTATCTAATATTTTGACACCGATAATAAGTTCGCACCACGTTAAATTTCATCAAGATTGCGTTTCATTTTTTTCACATAGCGTTTCATACGGAAGGAACATATTAGGATTTTTTTTATCTAAAATGTATTATTTCACGCACAAAGTTTTTTCCCAGTTCCGTTTTATTCCAACGGCTGGAAGCCAGCACTTCATATAACAGAGGTTGCCTATTTCAAGATCGAAAACTACTTTCAAAGCACAAGAAAGAGGAAATTTAGAAATCCCTAAACGGAAATGCAACTGTAAGTGTAGAAAACTTTAAATTGAACGCTTCCGTCAGTTCTCACGTATTTTATTGTACTATTGTTGCGTTCCGTTCTACTGCTGTGTAGACATCGTCCAAGCAAATTGATTCACGAACAGTTCGTTCGTCAGAGCTATTTTGTTTTATAATAATAAGTATAAGTTTCATAATTAATCTGTTTCATAATTTTGTTATAATAACATTTAATTTTCTATAAGCTATTGCTAAGTACTGCTAGATATAAAATTTGCTTGCTAAGTACAAATTATTGGTAAGTACAAAATGTGTTATGGATGATAAAACTTTTATTTCATTACTTAAGACTTACGCCATGAAAGTGATAAATGGTAAATTTAATATCAAAATTACCTAAATGATAAGGGAAACAATTAGTCAACTGTCACTTCAATTATACGTGCAAACGACACGCGAAAGTAGCGCAATACATTCAACAATAATGTGAAATGAAATGAGATGGAAATTATAATTGATTTAGTTTTGGCATTTACAATATTCGGAACACTGTTTAGTGATCGCTTAGTCGATTTTGTCGTGGTATAATTTTCACATCGAAGATTCAGATAACGGACACTGAAAAATAATGACGTATGGTTTCTGCAATAAATGGATAACTTCATTCAGTCTCAAATTTTGTTTCAGTCCTGAAATGCGTTGTTATTAAATCTATTACAGTTGAAAGTTGGAATACAGGATTGTAAGTATTATATAGCAGTATAAATTAGGTAGTGATGTATCTAGCACGATCATATCCAACCAATTATATCAGCGTGAACAAGACACTGAAGCTGATAGAAAAGATTTATATTGGTGTTAAACGGGAATATAAAAAAATATAAATTTAAAATTTAATAACAAAAACACAAAATAAATTCAATTGTTGAATCAAAACTATCGAATAGAATTAAGAGATGAGATGTTAGAGGACAGAATTTAGAGTTTTATCCAAAAACGATCACGAAGAAATAATCCCGCAGTTAGATAACGTGATCCGAATCGGCGGATCGGCCCCCATCCGGCATGAGCATGGGCCGGAAGCCGTAGGTAAATAGCAGGATATTGGGCTGTAAACGAAATGAACTTTCGGTTTACGAATGGGACTATCGGTATATTGCCAACTGTTCGAAATTTAGTCGAAAACAACCACTTTCATAGCACTATTGTACTTTTGTTTGGTTGACAAAGTAATAAAATGTATTTAGGTAGAATGACTAGATTATATTCGAGTACTAAACCATAAAACTACTTACTAAACAAAATACGAACTGGAGTTTATGACACTTTTAGATGGACAATAAAATATTTACAATATATGTAGTAAAAAAAGTATAATATTATGTTTGTGTTTCTACGAAGGGGTGGACGAAGAAATGTAGTATTCCCGCTTTTCGCCAATTATGATAGACGTAGCAAGGAATACTAGACAGACCATAACATAAATCCAGACTCCGCGTTTCTATTAGAGATGTTAAGTTCGAAAATCAGGATAATATTCGACTCGGGAGTCAAGCCCAGAACCCCTCAATCAGTAATCGCGGTTGAAACTACTTGACCAACGACAGTTTAGACCATAATGATCACTAAATTATCAAGCCATATAAATATTAAACACATCCATTTTCCATGACATCTCCTAGCGCAAAGCTGTCCAATATAGGTTTTAACGCAGTTATTTGTTCCGGCTCCATAGTTTCCTTGATTTCCATCGGGTCCAAGCAGAACTGAACAGTAGGGTCCGGCAATATTGATAGATGAGCTCTCACCACGGGGTTATTGCGATAGTTGTGCATAGTTGGTCGGCAACCTCGGAAAGTTCGGGAACGCCAATAAAAATGGCTGAAGTCCATTATTGCAACTTCTGTTATTTTGCGTGATAAATATTTTTCGGTAGCTCATTCGGTATACTTTTTTAATATAGCAGCGGCACAAAAGTTCGTCTCTGGTATATGTAGTTACGTAGTTCATCAAAGTTTGTTTGTGGAAGCAGTTAATAAACATTTTGTCAGTTGTCACGACCAATGAATATTCAGTAAGTTTCGAGTTCGGTCAGAATATTTGATATGTAACAAACTGCTAGCCTTGAATACTGCGATACACAGATGTTAAACACACGTAAGAAGTGTAAATTCTTAGTTCGAGAGTCATTGGTATAAACTAATAATGATATAGTAATAGTCAGTACCTGATCCTTGTCAATCATCCAAAAACTAGAATAAATAGTTACAATTGTAGGATCACAGACAAAATACTCGCAATCGTTTTAGTAATAATTTTTCATACGTAACTAAGAACAAAAGTCAGTTACAGCTACCACTTATAACCTAGTGGTCTCTCTTTGGATAATGCTATATTCAGTAAAGGTACTTATAGTCTTGATGAGGCTGAAAATTCGCAAGCTCTATGTAAAGTTCAGCAATATTGGGTGCAGGTCCATGTTTTGGAAGGCACGTAAAACAATTAAAATTGTTATTATTTGCAAACAATAATTACATCTTGTGAGATGCCTGAAACACGGAATAAATCATAAGATCCGACATAAGATTTGGCCCTTAACCCATATTCCCGTCAATTTGCACTAGAGCAGCATGGTAGTGGATGCTCTTGACCTTCCGTAATTTTAAGAGAAAGTTTTGTTCAGAAGTCGGCTTTAAAAATGTTACAACCAGTAGAGACGCAATCTCCATGGAATGTTTAATTACCTAGTACTCTTCCCTTCGAGCTAATTAACATTGTCGCACTCTAAAGTTTCACTGGTAAGAGCAGCTCTCTGCCCCGTGAGATAACTATTTTCATTTCAGAACAAGCTTTATGGAAATTTGAATAATGTTACTGCCGCTGAGGTAAAATAATAACGGTGTCCGAACAATGCGAGTTATATGTTATAGGTAACTCTAAAATATTTTATATATTCATGGACACGTAACTATTGTATATACATAGTTTTAATTACGTGTGAACAAATTTTTGGACTAATTAATAACAGAAAATATTAACTCTATTTCCAGAATTTTTTTTTGCAATGCTAATTGTTTACAGATATATATGTTTATAATTTTAATATTAAATGTATCGTGAGTGCTTATACACATGATTACGATTATATAACGGATTAACTCACGCACGTTTCGCCGTCACGAGTCTGCGCCGCGACCTCGCTGCAAACGGCGGGAGCTCATGATGAAGGACCTCGTACAGGTCCGAAAATAGTCGAGCCATGCCGAAAAACGTACGTGAGTTAAGCCGGTACATATATAATTATATGTTTATTGAATACTATTAGATGAAACATTTTTCAAATTATAAATACAACACCGAATAATTTTAAATTAAGTAGGTATGCATTTTCTTTATGAATATAACCATGTTTAAAGACTTTACACCTGTGGTTATTCCTATTGTAAATAACCTTACTAAGACGTGGTCCTTTTCGAAAATTTTTCCTTTCATTATCCTTTTCATTATGTCGTAAATGCTTCAGATGCTTCAGGTATGAGGATAATTAAAGATTGCACTACGAGTATAACAATATCATTAATTAAAAACGAAACAAGCAAACAATTAAAAGTAGGTAGCAGTTATGAACAATTGTATTAATCGTGGCAAAGTAATTATTCGAACAGTAAATTCTAATAAAATTACCGAACGTCACAGATTGGTGGCGTTATATTAAAATCGCGCTAATCCTTTTATATTATATAACATCCCGCCGAACGAAGATGGGGGCACGTTATCGACTGTGGATTATGTATGCACATGTTACTATGTAAATCCTGTTTTATCCAATGTCCGTCTATTTTAAATGCGAACAAATCGTAAGCTCCAGAGTTGTAAAACGATCATTTTCGCCTGAAACGTTTAAAAATAAGCTGTAGAAAGACAATTAAAGGTTTCACAGAGTCAATATTCCACATTTTAGCTGGGGTTTTTGTCTGCCCGTATCTTTGCCTTTAAGGAAAGAAAGTCCAAAAGTATAAAAACCTTACCGACTGCATTCCATATGGCGATATCCACACCGACGCTCCAAGGTACGGCTGCTGCAGTGGCTTCGAGCCAGGGTCCATCTGGAGGAGTAGTCTCCAGGTCCACTGCTGGGTCGCTAACCCTCGCAAAGACTACCAGTTCACTCTGAGGCGCCATACTCCAGTTGAAACAGTCAGCTAAGAGCGGATTGATTTTTAAGTTCACCTGTCTGTGGACAAAGACGAAGAATTAATATTGGATTACAATGATCATAAAAAGAAAGGAAACTTATACTAATCATTTATCTCTCATTGGAAAACGATATTACTATTCAGTCGATGTCGTCCTTATCAGTATCATCACTTTATTGTTCCTTGTCTAAACACCGATCTGCTGTGAGAAAGTAATGGGCTTAGGGCAAATTAGGGCAAGGTCTGCTACGCTAGGCGAGAGCTGACCACAGATGCTTTAGATTAAACGGTGCGGATGGTTTAGGTTTTAGATTATACGAAGCAATACAGAATACATTGGAGCATTACTGTCATCAAATATTATATCAAGTCATGTCACTTCAGTGACATCTCCCATATATCAAAAGAATAATTGAAACACACACGAATAGGACCTGTCAAAGCGAATGTAGCATTAATGAAAGGCATTTAACATTGAATGCTTTTGAAATTCCTATTACGTGTACCACTTTGCACGCTCGTGTTGTAACTAATTGATGTGGCTGTAAACGTTCATTAGCATACGATTAGAGAGCAATTATCTAGTGTTTGCAAAAGGTATAAAATACTGTCCATACATGCCCAACGGAACTAGTAGAAAAACAAACCAAGCATATTGCATTAGAATACGAGAGAAATATTCACATTAACGATAAAAGCGTGTATGTGTTACGCGTCAATCTTCAGCGAAGGGGTAATGCGAAAATACTTTTAAGAGTGTGCGTTATGATGGTGCCCAGCGGCGAGCATAAATATTTATGTATATGCACATATGGAATAATATAATTATTTAGGTAGGAAGCCGAAAATATTACGAAACGGAAATAGGTAGACCAATAAGTATTATTTACGAACACATTATTGGCCGATGTAAACAAAGGCAGATAATAAAATGTACTGCTGATGAAACGAGACCCATTGTTAATAAACAGTTATGTCTCCGCGAAACTGATGAACTTAATCCTGTAACAATAAATAAAGTTAAGTTAAAGGATTACAAATGATTAAAATGATCCATTAGATTATTTTAAACCGAATCCGTGTGTAACGCGAAATAAATAATGAGAACAATCGAATACCTAAGTAAATCCAATCAGCCGATCCCTTCCAGTTCATTAATGAAACAACAGCGTCGTCAATTTGCGTAAAAGCCTTTATTGAGTCACGACGAAGGTAATCCACACATCAAAGCCATTTATTTTATTTCGCGTAATTGCTTAAGCGACACCAAGGACGTTTGAATGTTATTATTGATATTATAATTGTCAAATAATGGTTCTTGGTTAGAGACGCTTCCAGCACTCCTTCTGTTCAAGGGAGCTCACGTAATGTTTAAACGAGTATTCTCTATCTTGTAAGACTACTCCAAATCTTGTAAGGCTATTCCATATCTTGTAAGACTTTTCCATATCTTGTATTCCGTGAAAATTAACGACTTTTGATTAAATAACCTTAGAATTACTCCTATTCAAGGAAGCTTGGATTGTGCATAAACAAAAGACTTCCATACTTTGCTCTTAGCGTAAGTACGATAAACGAAAATGGTATAAAGTCGATTTATATCGCATCTCTGTATCCTTTTTTCCGACCACTAACTACTTCTAACCTATCTAGGTAAAGGTGAAATTTGATAATCCCACCAATGCAACCCTATGAACGATCCCTTTCAGTTCATTAATGAAACAAACGCCGTCAATAGGTCTGAAAGGTTTTATTGAATTAGCACAAAGTAATCCACACATCTGAGCCGTACGTTTTACTGTTCCGTTGTGATTGGATATCGCTATTTGTAAGGGAACCGCGGTTATCATTATCGGAACCGCCCATGTAGGTAAGCTATATTTAGATAAATAGAAATTAGTAATGTACTCGGATACAATTTGTGCTAAAGTATAAAAAGAGTTCGGTAGAATTATTTAATGTTTCTTACCTTTAATGTTTCTTTTAGAAATAATATTATTATATGTATCATGGTATTTCATTTCACATTGACTCTTATATCACCGGTTACTCCGAACTGAAATTGTGTGTTCTCCACTTTTGCAACCCAGTCCCTGTCTAGATAGTAGACTGGCACGGTATTTAATCTCAAAAACAATTTGATTTATAATTCACTTTTCAGAATCAGCTAAAAATTGTACAACAAAGAATTCACTTCTTCTTTTAGGAAGCGATATAAATGAATAGGAAATGATAATTTTATTTTTGTTACAAGCTACACTTTCTGGATAATTTCAAAATGATTGTTAGATCTGGTCACACTTCAAAGCGTGCAATACTAGGTTTTTTCCGACCCTTTCATCATTCTACTGTTGGAATTTTTGTACTTTTATAATTAATGAAATATGTATGGAGTCTAATCGAAAGCCTATGTGTTAGAGTTTCATATTAAGTATTGTTACGACATATACCATTTACTATTATTACACGCCGTGTATCCATACAATGTGACGCCTTTAGTAATATAACGGCAGCACGAGATAATATTTCAGGCCATTTTCTCCATAATGAGATGGCCCATCCAGCTAACGGGCCGAGGGAACGTGTTTGCACCCCGCCTTAATAATGAAAATGAGGTTTCATTTCTTAACAATATTTCAAAACTGGGGAGAGTGTTTTTTTATCGCAGGCGTCGAGTTCATGAATTGAAATTTTCACATCCATTCTTCAGGTTTGCGCTTCATTGTTTATGTTACGCGTGCCATGGCAGGTGAGGTTCTGTTCCATATCAACTATTTATTTCTGTAATGTAATGTTTATTTGTTGCGTAATGTAAAATTTATTTGTGTAATGTAAAATGTATTTGCATAATGTAATATTTATTTGGGTGCTGTAATACATAAAACGATTATTATTAATGTGCTTTTTATGTTAACATTTACGTGTTCTTTATAATCATTCTATTTGCCATTTCAATGTTTAACACGGGTCTGCTGTATCTAAAAATAGCCATACAAGCGACACAGAATATTACGAAAAATACTCAGACGTGGAGATTTCCTCAAGATATGATTGTTACTTTATTTACATATAATAATATTTCTGCCAATATTAGATATAATTGTTAATTCTATTAAGCCGCTGAAAAAGTGCAAATCATACAATTACTTTAAAAGCGAAAACAACTTCAATCGCGTTTTAACTTTATATCTGTGAAGTGATATTATAAAAGAATCGTATGGTGGCATTTCTATAGAAAGAATACTGCGAAAGAACGTAAACTACTTAGAATACATATTTTATTATTTCAACCCGTTTAAGATTGGAGTAGCGACTGAATGACTGATCTGATTCCATGGGACTTATTTGAATCTTCTAGTTAATGACGTCACTGGTTTAAACTATTATTAATTAATATCATTACTGTTCTTTGAATCTAGAATTTTTGTGCCCACAGAACAGAACTCTCCAATTTAATGGTAATTTGTTTGACAATGGAAAGTGTGAAATGACTGAATGTCAAAACCAATTTGCGTCGGAACAAAAGCAATACCTATGTTTTAATTAAAATTAAATCATTCACCGCAATGGCTTCGTACTTGAACAGAGGGGTTTCTGTCGTCCACATCGCGTTGTTTAATATTACAATCATGGTAGTGCCCGGAGCATGGCAATAGGCTCACCACCTATTCCATCTACAACGTAACTGGTGAAACGTGAGAAGGTAGTCACTCCCCTGCTTACCTCTTCGGGGAGATACAGCGTGATGTTACTGTATGTCTCGTTAATATTGGATAGCTTACATTTTTATACTATTTGTGCAAGTTTGCCGCTCTCATTAAAGCTAGTTAGCATATTCATTTAACAGACAAAAGACTTCGTAATAATCCTGTCATCCACAAAGCGAGTTGTTTTGTTAAATAATCACGAAATGTTCTATTCCATTAATGAAGTTTGCTTTAACATAACACTATATCACATCTCTATTTCCCTGAAGGGCTAGGCAGCGGAGTATAGTACTCCCAGTTTTCATCTCATAGCAATCTCATAGCAGTAATGCACATAAAAGCTTATCTAATCTTAACTAACCGACAGATAAATATATGTACATAAATAACTATATTAGAAAGAACCAGACTAAGGAAGTGTTTTTGAAAATTCCCAGGGGAATGAAGTAGAAGCTACATTATCTTAGAACAATACATCCACCCCAAGCGAATGGAAATTCACGAAACTACTTCCAAATAATATTATGAATAATACATTTAATTTGATGTTTTTTGCGTCGCTGAATATGTTTGAAAATACATCGGTGTTTTATTGAAACTATGTAAACATACATTGTCTAACTAATAACATACTAACATTGTCTGCTTCGTTGGTCGAGTGGTTGCATGCGCGACTGCCGATCGGGAGGTCCTGGGATCAAATCCCGGGTCGGGTACTACTAGCT
>DWFV01000394.1:0-14664 GCA_018246775.1 Parelbella machaon machaon
CGATCACGGTTGGTTAGTTAAAAAATTGTGTAGTACCTAATATAAAAAAAATCATTGAACGAATCAACCAACTTATTGTACATTTTTAATAACTAAAACATGTAACTCAATATTCCCGCCTATATATTCGAATTGTCCAAAGTATAATTTTTTTTACACCCCTACAACAATGAAATATTTTAGAACCAATTCTTGATTAATTTGGCACAGAAGAAGAAATCAATACGCAAACAATAAAGAAATCAATCAATCATTAATTGTTCATTATCTTTTATTAGTGCTATTCGAATATCCCACTTCCTTTATGAGTTTAGACTTTGAAAGTGCCACAACTGTCATGGTCTTTGGCATAGAACAACAATTTAAATACATCGTTGTGCACGTAATTAAACATTTGGTTTGCAAACTATATTAGATTAGTCCGAGACGACAATGGTAATAATTCAGTCTTTTCCAACAACAAACAACAACAACAAACAAACAATAACAACAGAACAAACAACAGTTAAAAGTGGGGGCTGCCATGAAAACCTGAAAATCTAGATCTAGGCCTATGTTAGATCAACATAATTAGATACTACTGGTCCAGTTGGTATGAGATCTAAATGAAACAATAACTTAGGCAGTCTCAACGATAAGAAAGTAGCAGAAAAGACTGTTAGACTCGAGTACTCCTTCACTCGATATAGATTAGTACAAATGCAGTCATTATTATTAAAGTAGACTTAATTCGTTATATTCAAAACCAGTCAAAGACGCGTATGTTTAAATTTCAGCCCCATTCCATTTTGAAAACATATATAGCTTCGAGTTTCTACTTTAGGAGAGAACTCAATGGAATCTGTGAGACAAAAAATAGTAGAAGATGAATGTAAAGTTTCTTTAATTTGAACATAAACTTTAAATTAATAGAATAACAAAAACAAAAGAACACGCAAAGGAAGTTATTGACGTTGTCGAAGACCCGCGCACACCCTTCAAATAGATGCGCACGCGCCGCACCTGTCCCCACCTTTAAAACTATTATGAACAAGATAATTGAATGGACTGTAATGGCGGCACATTATTACAATGCATCCTTACACCTTGAGCGCCAGTTCTTCAAAATATCACTTTGTATTTTATTAACTATCCAATCCGATGCAATTTTAATGAGTGCGATTAAATTCTCTTCGTATCCATACTAATGATCGAGCGGTTTTCAAGTGGGACGCGGTACTGACCGTATACAAAGGCGATAAACACCGGGTATATTATTATTTATTGAAAAAAGCGATTTCAATGATTATAAGGGAGTATCCACTTTTCATTTAAAAAAAGGCTTAGCGATTAATCGGTTGTGATCAAAATTTACCTATTGCGAACAAACAAAAAAACTACTATATGACAATCAGAGCATTCTCTATACCGTTAAAATATATCGATATCGATTATGAATATCGATAACATCCTGGAATCGATTTAATGTAAATCGCAAATATAAATGCATTCATCAAGAAACAAATTAACACATTATTAGTGAACAAACATAGAACCAAAACTAAATATAACAAGAGTACACTTTCATACAGAAACATCTATGTATGCTCCCATAAGTTCACTAATACACAACAGATCAGCTGTTTTAGGAACGGCGGAGAGCAGAGTTGCATGATCACGACCATTAGCATCAACTGAACATTATTCAAATTTAACGTTACTTTCACGTGTTTCATAATTTATATCCAAGCAGTGGGTACTTACTGGTGCACGGTTTCTCTTGGGTTTTATTTCATGATGGCGGCCGGTGAAAATCATTGCGCATTAATGACAATAACGCTACAAGAGTCACAACGGGTATTGAGTGAAGGACAAAAGGATTATTAGAAATGAACTGGATTTTATTAGACATTCGGCCCAATTGAGAAAAGAGTTATTAGAAGAAATGGTTATAGTTAGAAATGAACTAGATTTTATTAGACATTCAGGTACCCAATAGATGGCGTGTTGCGTCGCGAGAGTTCCAAATTCAAATACAAAACAGGTGAAATTTTTCTTAAATAAAATTTCTATGATAAAGGAAATCTATTTAAATTCTATAATACAGGGAACCCACGTGTGATACTGTGAATACTCGGTGTTTTTCCTATATTATCCCATTTGGTTTATTGTTTTGTGTCTGTGTGTTTCTTTTTACCAATGTCATTAAAATCATCTGTTAAACACAAGAGTAAACGAATTGTTCATCAGTTAAATTTGAAATTGTCGACGTGACGTTTCATTGATAACATTGGTGTCACGAAAAGCCATATTCAGAAACCACTGTCAAATAAGAATAGAGTAATTTACCGTCGCCTAAAACCTCTTCGGTTACCTTCCTTGTCGCATAAGTACTTTACACGCAAATTCATTCAATTCACAATTCATTTTAATCGCACATGGCAAATTAATATGAATAAGTTTGGTAAGTAGAGATAAGAAAAAGTAACTTCCCGCCTGTAATCCCCAAAGAGGTAGGCAGAGGAGTGTAGTACCCTCCTACATTCCACCAGTTACGTTTAGGTCCCACAAGTATAGATAAAGACTTAAAAATACTTACAGCCGAGTCACAAATTGGAATGGTGAACGCACAAAAACGCTTTACGTAACCGTTGCATCTGTGTCAACGAGGTCGATTGCACTGAACTAGATGTCAAATTAAATTCGTTTCCGTGATCTCATCGCGTTTCGAAACAGCGCAGCGGCTCGCCATAATGTGATACGTCTCGATTCGATTTGGTTTCGATACTCATTCGATAGTTGTGAATAATCGATTCAATATGGCCATCTCGCTTTCTTTCTCTTTTTATTATTATTATTACTACTGCCATTAAATTCATATTATTTACCTCTATCTTATGTATCTTCTCTTATTATCATATTGATGAAACGGTTACTTTTTGGAATAAAATTAAAAATCTAAGCTTTACATGCAATGTCGACTAACTACTTTAAACGTAACATTACGTCTGTAATCCCCGAAGAGGTAGGCAGAGTGTAGTACACTCCCACGTTTCACCAGTTACGTTTAAGTCCCATGGAATAGTTGGTGAGCCTATTGCCATACACCGGGCACGATTTCAGACTTCGAGTCACTACTAGAAATTCTAAATTAGAAAAATTTAGTAGCACCCGACCCGGGATTTGAACCCAGGACTTCCCGGTCGGCAGTCACGCTTGCAATCACTCAACCAACGAGGCAGTCTATATGTAATTCTTATAAATTATCTGAAAACCCAAAATCATCTAAAAGTTCAGCATTTAGTTCATATTTGTTAACATATTACATCAAAGTAAACGAGCGATGGAGTGGAGACCGCGGTTCATCAAACGTAGAGTAGGTCGCCCTCTGGTCACGTGGCATAATGATCTGCGAAGAAGCTGAATGCGGTAAGCAGAGTACAGGGCGTGGTAACGCTCAGTAGAACAGACCTATATCTAGCAGTATATAGGCTATATATATTAAATAATGCTTTGGTTACCCAAAGTTATCAATTTGCAAGAAGTCTCTGATATCATGTTATTTTTAGAAATATTAAAGGACCCAGTGTAATCAAAACCCACCGCTGCAAAAGTATGACAAACCAAATAGTTGAAATATGTTAATAACTAGTCTCTATCGTGCAACTTCTATGCTGATATATGTTTTAAATAAGTTTTGGCTCTATGTATAAACCAAGAGCTACGTATAAGGCTTGCTAGAGACAGAATTAACTCCTATTTCTTTTGAAATGACTAGCATAAATACTACTACATTACTAAGTTTGTCTTGGACAATTATACAATATATTAGATATTGTTTGTATTCTCTACTGTCTCTACAATATATTACAGAGAAGTCGTAACCATTTCTACGACTAAACTCTAATTGCATGAGTCAAGGTAAGCCGGAGTATTATAATGGGACAATTTCCCGTAACACCTGTTTACAGTCCACATGATTTATTAATAGCGTGTCTGTACACAACTCTATATATAAAATATTTATGATCGTTTCGCAATCTACCCCTTGCGTTCTCTGGGGTACGTGTGTTAAAATCGATGTACCGTCGTATGTGCCGTCGGCCGACATTAATCAATAACAGTACTTATCCATGACGGGTTTCCACTGAAACTTGTTATGCCAGTCGTTGCTGACAGTAAGCGTATGCGGAAATACGTATGTTGGTGTTAGACGATGTATATTTTTACTTTTGCATTATTAAGAACTACAATGCAAAATAGCGTTATATTTGTCATAAACGTCCAAGCCTTTAAACTTCTAGAGTAGCTTAATATTTGTGACAAAATTAAAGATTATGTCCGTAAACGTATTTTGTATAGCCAATAGTGTGAGGTAATGTTTTGATCAACATTAGGCTGTCTTAGATCACTGCTAGATATATACTTCCAATAATTAGTGTCATCACGTACTGCCAAAAATACCTCTATACAAGTGGATAGGCAAAAATGGCCTCCAGTACCCGTCTTAGTCCTCGCTAGCTTGGTTGTGTTCTTGTCTATGGTGGCAATCGTACTAACGAGAAGGCAGAGGAAGCTAGGGATCAACGGGCTGCCATTGGTTACCAAATACACTTTCTTTTGGCATATAATGAACGTATCAGCCGTTACGTTACGGAAGTCTATTAAATTAAAGTTATTTTGTCACTATTCTGCATTTTACTCTATACACAAAGTTCTTCATGTCGTCCTGACACGCACAGGTGCCTTTAATAGACTATATACTTTGAACATCCTCCGCCATATTGCGTCAATGCGGATCTGCCCCCTATGATACCTTAAATAAAGAATCTTCATCTTACCTTTTACTGTCATTTTTAAGAAGTCGGTAGAGATATAAGTGAATGCAATGCAGTGGAAGCCGCATATTGTAAATGTACGATTGTAAATCATTCACAAATTTATTCGTGGGCAAATAAGAAAATCACGGATCAAGCATTAATCAAGCTGCCGCGAAAAGTCGTCGATTCTGTTAATCCGTCGGTTTTGCGTTCGACTTAGCAACTTTGAACTGGTTTCGTGATGAGAATTTTACGATCGCGACCCGCCCGCCTTCACTTTTGACGTACAATTTCAGTTTCATTTTATTGTTTTTGCTAGTTTTATCGCCCGTGCATAACGTTCTGTTAGGTCGATCATTATGTTGGCGGTGATAATTGATGCCAGCAATAGTACGATCAGAACCTAGTTCGCAAGGAAATATAATTTAAAGAATAATGGTTTGTTTGTTTTGTTAATAAAAAAAGATATATTTATTAAAGTTAGAAATAGTAACTTAATGTTACATTTAAATTAAAAAAAAAAAATAATGTATCAGGAATTAGTTATGAGGAAAACTAACTAACAAATTATGTTAATGCTATTTTGCAACATGTTTGTCGATTTCTCGTACCGCTTCGTCACCTTTACTAGGGCTTTATAAACTGTAAAAAAACCTATTTCAACATAATTTACTAACTATTAACTATAATGAATTGGTTTTGGCCCTGAGAGACGCGCCAATTTGTTGTTTGCAACGGAAGTATTTACTGTCAAATGTATTTTATAAGAATAATTTTTTTTAAATTCATTAATCCTGTTGAAAGCATATCCAAAACGAATAAACAAGTTACCAACAAATCTGGTATTAGACCGAATACCTACATGCCAACAACTATACGTTAAGTTCTTGGTATCTGGAGCTAACGGTGCAACAAATTTTCGCGGATATTTTTCTAAATTGTGTGCTTATCCCAAAACAAGGTGAAAGCGTCCGGTACATTTTGCATGAGCTGCCTCAGCGAATTCGGAACCAGGACACCCAGGAATATACGTTGGCATCAAAATGTATTAAAAATGCCATGTTTGCAAGTCAAAGGGTTTCGCAAATATCATATAAATACTTAATGCTTTGCTCGACTATTTTAGAAACGTACTCGCGTTTTATTTACGTTACATCGTAAAGTTAGTATGCATTTTTAAAAATGTTAATGAAAGTAGTGACGGTCTAGTGGCTTTAAATTCAGCCCCACACTTCGGATGTCTTGGATTCGAACTCGCGCCTCTTTTTAATTTAAGTGCGTTTTAAAGATTTATTGTCACTTGCTATAACGATGTGGGAAAATATCTTAAAGGAATCATCAAACTTAGAGTTCTTCATAATGTTCTCTAAGGTTTGTGAAGTATATAAAACCGCAGCTGGGAGCGTGGCAGACTTTGGCCTTACGCTTTTTCATTCTGAAAGGTCACCCGTGTTCAGTAGTACAGTTTTAAAAGGATTGATGGTGGTAATAAAAGGTTTACTTTAAGTAATAATGAACAAATTATACGTAATTAAAAAATGATCTTACTTTTATATCAGTTTATAAAAAAGTAATGTAACATGTTAAATGTTATCAATGTATTATAGTTAATTAAGTTTAATAATTATTATAAATGAAAAATTAATTTATCAAAAGATGGTAAATAATATAGACATTAAACTTAAACACTTGCAATGGCTAATCGGAATAATATTCATTTAATAAATTAATGTTCCGCGACAGCTATAAAGCTAAATAATAAAACACAAACTAATTTCAGGCTGCGCGAAGTACGAGCAATAAAAACAGGACTATTTTCTCTTCTACATGAAAAATGTACCAAATTACACTGAACTTGTTAAAACTGCTGAGTTTTACGATCAAACAACGTTCATCTATTTACACAAGTTATAACATCACCCCTCTATTTTCCCGGTGAGGCAGGCAGAGGAATGTAGTTAACTACAACGATTCACCTATATTTACATTACATCATGGAGTCTACATAGGTATATAGATATAAGTCTGGCTTCTATGTAAGAGGCTGAAAACGCTGCAATATAATATTTCCTGACGTCACTGAGGGTTTTTATCTCATTCAGTATGCCATTCATGATCCTCGTAACTCTGCATGATTATGTCTTTGACTTAACAAGGGGTTTAACACACGTTCACCTGGAACATTATTATGCACAAAGGTTAGTTAGGCTGTTCGTAAACGATTTACGTATTCAGCTTGCAGTCCACATAAGTCTGATTGCAAAGCATTCATCTCTGATTCATAGCTGTCCACTGTTATATTAGTATCGACTAACTCCTTTTGGAGGACTTTCAGCGTGTCATTATTTAGGTATTAGATATGGTCCCGTTATACATATGTATGTATATTGAAAATGGAAATAGTGCCAGAAACTCTGCGATCCCCAACTCGCATGTCAACGGTGGATATTATGATAAGTGTCTGTAACTGCACAGTTGGTTTTGGGAATAAATTTCACCACTCTTTGCACAAATGAACACTCTCACAACAAACATGATTGAAGACTTATCAGACCCTGAATGATACATTGCATGTTACCTACCAACTATGTGATTACTGTTACCTTCCTGACACGCATCGCTTAGCCTTACTAAATCAATATTGAGGCATTTCTATTACTAAATTAAAGGTAACCTCTGGATTCTTCAAACACTTTGCGTTCTATGTTCTTGTATTAAGTTCTCGCCTGGAATTCTTCGGATCCCGCTCCCAATAAATGAACGAGGGATATTCGGAGCCATAACCATATTGGAATCTTTCATACTGTTTACAACAAGTATTACTAATATTAGATACCGTCTGTCTTTGTAGACCCGGGTAGTCCTCAGAAATACAGGCATTTAAACATCTAGATTGTTCATTCATCAGGAAACACCGGGTTTCAATATGTCTACCAAATACTCATCAAAATCAAAATGTTGCATCATGAGTTTATTAAATATCCACTAAGAAACTTCCAACCATCATTTTACTGCCAACATGATTACCTCTTTTAATAATTTTACATTTAAGATGGCCCCTTTGAAGATTTCGAGGCAAGAGATTGAACAGCGATATAAGACGCTTAGCGCTACCCTATTAATTAAGCCGTTAATAGAGTAGCGGTGAGCGACTTCTTAGCTCTGAAGGAGCCTGTTTAATAAATTGATTCATTAAATATGCACTGTTTTGATTGAACGTCCAAAGATAAACTAATTCATTATTGTAGGAAAGTCACATTATACTACCAACAAGCATTCGTTTTATAAGTTTGGCAAAGAAACGAGGGATTTAATTTAGTCTTACTGTCCTATTGACCGCAGATAGTATTTTAATTGTATTTGCTATTGAAATATCTCTGGATTGGACACTAAAGGTAAAATGCATAAGCTTAAAGGATTTCCATAATGCAAGAAAATATCATTCGCAAGCAGCTAGCTACATTTATACTTTATGAGCGTTAATGTATGGGAACAAAAAGGTGATTTGCTAAATGTTGAAAGTTAAGGCACAAGTCAGCGAAGTTTCAAAATTTAAAGCGACCTGCGAGTCGTTTTTCGTTTCCAGTAACTTCTTCGTTCGCTGTGTTTAAATTTTACTTAAAAATTCCACTTTTAACACGTCACAGGCAAGTTGCTGCACAGCGCTATTGTTATGTTCTACGAGTCCTTAGGGAATTCTTGCAACACTCTGGCATAACACGAAATTCATATTGTATGCTGCTGTGATATCAACCATAGAGGCTTTCCCCGAAGGCTAGTTTCGTCTGCCGCCCCAAAGTGAATTACTTTTTCATTACATTTAGATAAGCTTTAAATGCGGTCGTGTTCACATGTCAACAAAATTGTATGTCTATAGAACGTAACATATTTTTCGCTGTCGTTTAAAATGAAGAGCTGAATAACCAGCTCAGTGATATTCTATTGGAGAGGCCCTGTTTGCCTAGCTGTGCACGAAAACGGGTTGTTAATGGTGGAGAACTTACATTTTTTAATTTATCAAATTAATACATTTTTCTGTCAATTACATAAAAATTCGTTCATGTTTTTCCGCTGCACATATCTATTTAAAATTAAACTGTTGAGAACACTTTCAAATTCAGTCGAATCTCGCGATTCTTTAGCCGTAGAAGTTTGGAGATATTATCTTTGTAAATGCAGAATTCCGTTGATCAGATTTCTCTCTATTAGTTTTTAAATTGACCAGTTATGATACAAATAACTTTACAAAAATCGTTATCTTAATAATTCAATTTTTTTTTTTAATATAACATCCGATATTACATAATAGTAGGCACAGTAGAACGATTACCACCCTATTGTTGGCCAGATATGGTACCGTGTACCTACCTACTATAAGCATATATACTTATGGTACACGCATACATAGCTTACTTCTATATGCACACACTTATATATGTATGTACACGCATACATAGCTTACTTACAACTACATACGATAGCCACATATAAAACTATGATTATCTGTATTTGATTATATGATTACCGTCATTATCACTAGCCATTTTATAATCATACTGTTTGACATGTGTCTCTTTTCAGAATGAAAACAGGCTAGGCTATTTTAATTACTTACGGCAACAACTGCTTGTTGATGCTGCTTCCCGGAATATCGGCTTGTTCTACATTGAATAAGAATATAGTTCCACTAATCAAAATAAATATAAAAACTATCTAACTTCGATTATTTATTGCCAAATAACCTGTACACTTAATTATTATTATTATACATCACACCCGGTTCGTAACGGAGTAGGCATATGTAGAGCACCGCGTATCAAATTTATCTATCGTAAGAGACCTGACGTGCGTATCTATATAGCCTTATTTGTAATAGCATAAAGAATCAGCTGTAGAAAATGACTGGCTGCAATTAGGCACGTTTAAGCGAAAGCGATTTAAGTAAAACCTTCTTGTTCACGCCGCAAACTGAAGGGATGGATGTCTTGGAGATCATTAATCACCGCACCTTGTAACTGGGATGCAAACAGCCTATAAATAGTTTGCTTGACGGCAGCTTTCAAAGCTAAATTGTACTGATGGAAGGCGTCAAGTTGTTATTTCAGTATTCAGCAGTTAGCGATTTTGATAAGCGAGTTTTTGGCTCGATTAAAAAAAATAACTCAATCGTTCCGCAAAGTCACTTAGATATCATTAATTACTATCGACATTATTAAACACTCTCATTACAGTTCCATCATTAATCTCGAAATGTAACTCAAGCTATTATTTTGTTAAGTGAAAGTAAATAGCTACTTGTACCAGGTACATAAGTAATATGTAATATTGTATAGGTAAGGTAATATTGTCATCGAATATTTTTGACAAGTTAGTTATACGAGTATCAACCAAAAATTCCCTCTAAAGTAGCAGTAATTCGGAATAGAATTCAATCGGTAATTTTATTTATACTGTAATATTTAATATTTTTTACACTAAAATTTACACAGTCAGCACGGAGTTAACATACCTATAATAGGTATACCCCCGTCCGTCCCGTTAGGTAGACATCACCCCAGGTTGCTTACGGCGTTGACAATATCACATACAAATCTATAATATACTCGTACATAACAAAACGTAATCTCTTAACTAATTAACGATCGGCGATAAATAACCTTTAGCATTAATCAAGATATCAATGATTTGATAGGAACCGCACTATGTCGTAACTTCAAAGGATACACCACAATGGGATACACAGGATGCATTGTATATCCCCTGTTTGTCAAGCTTTGAGCAATATCAATCCAAGATCAACTCGAACAAAGAGCTCATTGGCAAGACGCGTGGAAATTACAACCGTCTACAGAGTTCGGGCTGTCTCACGTCTGTTCAATTACTGAAAGGTTCGACAGAGACGTCGCATCGATTACTATTCGGTATATAGGCTCTCTACATATGTGTATTTATAGTTTTATTACACGCTGTGACGCCAAATATGAAAAATAAATAAATAAAAAATTATTACCACAATAAATCTTACAATTGTAATGTATATAGTCTAAATAATCTGGAGATAATAGAATAATTAAATTAATTGTTTGCAGACCTAGGCGGAAACCATATTACGGTATATTTACCCCCTAAAAATTTGACAAATCTAACAAAACCTTATACACTAATAAATTCAGCTAAGTGGACAACTAAATTTATATCTTTCATTAATGCATCGCCTTAAGCCAGAAATGATGTTTGTAGTAGGTCAATCTCATAAGATAAATGTAATAACTGTGATATTTAAATGTAAAATTGAAATGTAGACATATGGGTGGGTACGCGTTTTATTTTGATTTTTCTATTAAGAACATTACTTGTAAGCTTATGCTACCAACCAAATGTGTCATATATATTTCAATATGTGTCACATATACCTATATGAAGTAACGACAAAAATAATATGGTATTTTATACAGTTTCAGTAAAATGTAATTAGATTCCTTTGTTGCACCTACGAGTACCTTTATTTCAATATTTTATAAAATTCCACATATATTTATTATTACAAAAGGTGGAAAATATTCTCAATTCAATGGAAAAATATTTGTGTCCATTTCAATGCGGATCGCTCGAAAAGCCTTTCACGTGCAGGTCGTGATGCCCGGACCGCATATATCGAGCCCGGCTGATTCGCGACGGTCAACTTAATAATTCAAGAGGATGACTTGTCGTGCCCCGGAATAACATCCGACTCGATCCATTGCGTTCTTTCCATATACCTACCTACATATTCACAATGGTATTATTATTGTCCTTTTTTTTATGCTACTAACGATTTTTCGCCATCGCCAAGGCTTTTCTGGTAGGGCGGGCCACTGGGCATTAAGTCTGTTTATCGTTCTTAAACAAAAAAAAAAGTACATTAATAAATTATGCTAAACTGGTAACGGGTTAAACGTGAGAGATTACTCTGCCTATCTCTTCGGAGATTAAAGGCGTGACGTTACTTTTTTAAAATAAATTATAATGTTGAGACAATGTATGGTCTAATCATATAACATTGTTTTTGAAAGCAAATTACAAACACGAATATATCATTGTCAAACTATAACGAATTTAGCTAATGCGATATAATTCCTCGACACTCGGCGCTAAGCCACTCGCACCTCTCACGAACCGCTAATTTAAGTCCTACATTTAGCTCATTAATCACGGTCACTGAAACTCAATTCGCATTTATTCTGACCGCAAATTCCGCACCGAAGTCGGCTTATCGTTGGAATTTATGCATTTCACATCAATAAAAACACTAGAATGCAGCGGCCATAAAATCGTTGCAAAATCAGATTCTTTTATTGGCGTTAAAGCAGCCGGCGGGAATGTTGCTACATTTTCTCCTGCTGTTTTTCTATACACGCGTGCAAACATCCGCGAAGAACAACGAGGACTCCGGCAGCGACAACGACTTCGGCGGGAGTCTTGTGTCCTCGTTACGTAATGACGTGAACTTGGATTTATCGCTGGATGAAGATTACGAAGATTTGCGCGCAGAGCTGCTCGCTTATCATACCGCCCTGGCCACGTTGCCCTCGCGCCGTAAGATTCAGTGCCTATTATTTTAAATAACATAACATTACACCTGTATTTCCCCGAGGAGAGGAATCTAATACTGCCAATTTCCTTCAGTTATGTGATACTTCCCGAAGAATAAAAGACGAGCCTATTGCTATATACCGGACACAAATCCAGACTCCGTGCTACTGAGAGTTTGAAATTAAAAAAAACCAGTAGTAAATTAATAATGATGCAAGTTATAGTCGCTCAAAAAAAAATTTTGTACGACCCATTAATGAAATATTTATATTTCCTAGTTGTCCACTCCAGAATTTCACAGCGACTACTAATATGTGGGTACTTGTAAGTGCTTACGCTCGGTTTTACTAAAACACTCTCCGCGAAAATTTCAAATTATGGCAGCGGGGAACTCGTGGTAAATTAATATGTTGAATATCGGCGTGGTTTGCGTTCACCGTGAAACGTGCACTGCGTTTTGCAATACCGATATCCTATTTCATACACCGATGCGATACGGCTCTAAAACAACAGCATTCTCGCATATTTTGTGTTACCTGTCTATCAAAGCGGGAGCAACATAGGTGATCGATTATATATGTACCGGCTTAACTCACGTATGTTTTTCGGGATAGCCTGACTAGTTTCTGACCTATAGGGCTTCGCCTTTATCATGAGCTCCCGCCGATTGCAGTGAGGTCACGTTGGATACCGTAAATAGAAATTAATAGAACAGTAAAATTAAGAAATGTTTTTTTCAAATTCTAATTATGTAGATTATTGCAACGAATATACATAACTATTAATCCGAATTAGGCAGAATATAGGTTTGATCCTTCTCAATCTGAGAGAAGACTCGAGTCCAACAGTAAAACGATAATAGAATTGATGATGATGATAATGGATACATGTACACTGTTGGATTCTCTTCAAATGTCGCTACTACTATGAATAGGAAAGAAGTGCGTTCAAGCACACATTGCCCCAAACGGATGAGCGACGTCAACGTCCGGAAGATTTATAACATCTTTAAGGAACAATTCTCTCGGTCGAAATAATATGTTGGTTTTCCATTCCCATTACACGCATTGAGATAAGCCTTTGGTTGTCTCTATATGTAAACTAGGACGTTCGGTTAGCGTATTAATTTATGCATATGAACATTGCGCTCTATAATTGTCCGTACAGGGTCGCTGATCACCACGCCGTGCTGGGCTTTAGGCGGGATTTGCATAAATCATCAACTATGTACTGGTTACAAGTTTTTAACCGAAGTTCCAGGGTGCAAGAGCAGGCTGAACGTATGTTGCTTTGCCTATAACCGCTATCAAGTGCGAGACATGAAGGACGAGGGCATAAGCAACGCTGCTTTTCCTTGGTCTCTGACACGTGAATTTGGCGGGAAAGGCATAATAGAGAAGCCTAGGAAGGAGAAAAAGAAAAATCGTAAAAAGAAAACGGTAACCGCAAATAAAACACAAGCGATCGGGGTAGTGTTGAGAAATAATAAAGTTTTTGTTATATATTTTTTTGGTTTCTTTCAAAGCGTCTTCCTAATCATGTACGTACATGTTGTTGGTTACCAAATCAGAAAACAGAACTTTTGCAATAAAATTTCTAAACGAAATATAAAATCACGCCATTAATCCCCGAAGGGGTAGGCAGAGGAATGTAGTACACTCCCCCGATTCACCAGTTACGTTTACGTCCCATGGAATAGATGGTGAGCCTATTGAACTCCAAAAAAACATGTATTAATTCCTGATGCAACATAATATCTATACCATTTTGTACATAGTTATGCCGTTCTTGTAGGTACATGTAGCTAAATTTTCAACATTCAGTTTGAAACACAAAATCATTTATGCGGAAGCTTCCGACGTTCTGACGGTTCGACTATTCTGGCTGAATTAGAATACTGCACTATTATTACTCTTATTGTTATATCATCATCCGTGGCCTCTTACGGAGTAGGTTGAGAGCACTAACTGCTGAATATCTCTGTTCTTTCAGGCTCTAACATACTCCCCCGTCCATAGTTAAGTACTTATGCACACTGTACATATTACGCTATAGATATACATATAACAATAAAATAAATTGCGTAACTAACATAAATAGTTATAAGCTAAAATATTATATACATGGACCTTACTAGGATATAACTGGTTTTATATAATATATCTTCTTATTATTACAAATGGTGATAAACCATTTTGTATTTTGGATAATTGCTACTGCACCGTCAATCATAGGTAAAACATAACGGTGAAGGAAAACATCGTAAGGTCTTATAAAGTCTATCAGACCGCAC
>DWFV01000395.1:0-14660 GCA_018246775.1 Parelbella machaon machaon
GATAGCTGTCACGTGTGTTCTCTAGGGTGCCAAAGCTATACAGCAATGTTAATGACTTGTACGACTGTTTTTTTTTTAAGAGTGCCGGGAGTTTTTTTCGCCGGCTTTTTTCTTCCGGTCTACATAAGCCCAAAAGAGGAGTTCAAAGCCGATGAAAATATAAATTATTCCACTGATAGATATGTTATGACGTTCATTAAGTGTATTTTTGTACCTTATAATGAATAAAAACTTGAATTTGAATTTTGAAGAATTGTATTGATTTTCTTAGAAATTTTCGATAATTGGGTTTGGATGTTCTTAATTATTCAGTTAGTGTATTAATATGATAATTAAATCTTAAAACTGATTTATGTTGATATACCCAGAATAACAATAAGTATTTCTAGATGTGCTTATTTAGAGATCACAGTACATGTCAACATAATATCATATATTCCACAGTGGTTAGTGAAAGGTTGAATTCCGTTCAAATATGATGGCTACGATACTATGACTTTGATTCATTACATAACACAACTATAACTTTGTATAGGGTTTATATAAAATAAAGAACATGTAATAACCATTTCGATTTATTCAGTTAAAATATGAAATAACTTACGCGTACAGTAAAAATAAGTTATTTTAAGATAGTCATCGAAGTGTTAACTCAAGTATGTATACACTTGGAGCCGCACGGCCTCTCCAACGTCGCCACTACCTTACCTTGTTCACCAAGTTCTCTAAATACACACTAAAGATTACATTATTGTAATTTGTTTAGGTACATTAACATATAAATGGACATTTTGGACGTACAGTTGTGAATTTCTCTTTATTTACTATAGCGATAAACTGAATGTCCTAGAATAGTGCGTGTTCTCTTCACTTTCGTTCCATTTCGCTTAAACAACGTTTTAATGGTAATATTTACACATATCTACTTCTTAGAGCTATTAAGATTTTTTTTGTATACTTTCTTGTTTTTTTGTCAAATCTCTTCATTTCCCACGTATTCTTCTAGTAGCTTTTAATTCTGTCTTTATAACATGATTTTGATGTTGCCATGCATTTGGTAATGATTTTAAAATATTTCAGATTTTCCAAACGCCATGATCGAGCCGTGACCTACACTATGGAACAAAAGTAAAGCGACATTATCGAGCGGCAGTATGTTTCACGCGGATTTGTTTAACCTTAAATTAACCTAACTATTGTTACGTCCGTGATATGTTTAAGAAACTGTTCAAACCAAGACAACTTTCGCGATACCTACGTACATACTATAGTACAATTACTCGAGACATGTACAGTACGGTGTACCAACATAAATTTTAAATCTTCACACCGGGGGAGAAATATTCACTATCAAATAATCACAGTTGACCCTGCTAGAAATCGAAATTTATACTTAATATCTCAACATTCCAACAACATCGATGTAAGCCCAGTTCATTTACATTAGTATCCGTATTGCTTTGAACAGTCTTAAATGTGGCAAATAAAATTTCGCAACAAAATTATAGATACAAGGGAATAGAATTAGATAAGTCCAATCGCGGATGAAAGATGAAGACTTCGATATATTCGAATAAAAGTTTTAACATATTATTGCTTTTTGTTAACATTATTGTTTACATCTCATGCTTCAACTCCGCATAAGCATCGTCGCCATCTTTTAAGTTCTATAGCTAATAAATTGTGCTATTTGATGAAACCACCCGACGAGACTACCGTCATCCTTTATTACACTTAATTCATAATTATATCACCTAGTGAGGTTTCAAACGATAACCTACAATGACCCTCACACGTTGGACCAACTAGATTTCATCAAAATCCAAAAGCGTTACTCTAACCTCTACAATATTGACGGCAGCGTCACCTGCTGTTCTTTATCGGAACTAACATGTCAACTGACACATCTGTCAACAACGAAAACAATTTGATATGTCAAACTGACAGATATAGTTCGATTTGTATCCACCAGGATCGCTGTCATCGCCATACCTATCCCCATCTCTGGTGCTGTAATATTTTTATTAAACTGACTGTTTGTTTAATACTAAGCACAAATTAACAACTTGCTTGACTAAGCAATAACATAGGAGGTAGTTAGTATTATTGCGTACTTAACTATCCAATCCAACGCGCGAGGGAATCTATAAGATACTACTTATGTAGAAATGTACTTAATGATCTACTCTCATACAGTCGATAAAATATCAACAACGCAACTAGGGGCTACTTATTGAGAACTATAAACATCATAAAATGCCTAGTGACAAGTGTGTATGGCTAAGAAACTAATTTTTTATGAGTTCGGTTGACGTAGCTACGATAAAATGAATATAGAAAATTAATTGTAATATGAACAAACTATAAAACGATGGCATTACGCCACCTAGTAAAAATACTTTTTATTATTCTGTTCAATTTTATGTTGAATCAACATTAGATCTGGCAACACCGTGGTGCATAGCACTTAACTATAAAATGTATGCCCACATTAATAGTACATTTATCGGGTCATCTGTCGTCTCTGCCACGCCCACAGCGAACTCACATACATTCCGATCACACTATACACGGATTCGAGCACGTACAAACTTACCATTGCATATACTCTTTACAACCAAATGTCAAACTTCACCAGTATGGCGCCCCACTTTTAACTTCGTCTAACTCATGACCGCACAGAAATTCATTTAAAGAAGATTGGCAAAATGGGATCACAAAATATTAATTTTCAATCGTGACCTTTAAGATTATCCTTCAAATGTAAAATATATATTTGTATACGAAAACAGCCAAATTACTATTTGACAACGGCGTCATTAAAAATACCATAACACATTGTAAGCTCAGTAATATCATGCATATGTATGTGAAATACGATGAACAAAAATATATTGACCGCGTAAAAGTCTTTGTATAAACATTTTTGCAATATTTTTTATCTGCATTTGTACTCGATTACATTGACCGACCTTGTACGTATGATTTTCAGCGTAATTTAAAAAAGTACTTTTTCCGTTTTAAAATTAAACAAGAAATAGCAAACAGACTACCTGATAACTGACAAGGACTAACTGCACGTTATGAAACCACCTGGAACCTCGAATAGGATGCATTGAAACTTTTGATATAAAAGCTAGAAAAATTCAACCGTTGCATTATATTACACTAAGCATTTTTCTTCTATGCAAACATTTTGAATTCCACCATATCGTATTAGGCCAGCGTGATAACCTGAGGCCTCTATGCTCTCTAACAAGACATTCGAGCCCAACATTGGATTGATAAAAGGTGTAATGACGATATGAAACATTTTTCTTTATGTCAAGGTCGAACAACACTAGTTCAAGGTTTCACTCCATATATATCACAGCCACCTCTGAACAATTTATGTTTTATCCATGTCTATGGCCTGCAGTGGCCAATAACGTCAAGCGACCTGAATGCTTGCTCGTTACAGAACAAAAACTTAAATCTTTTTACCGTTGTCAAAACAAACAGTATACATGGTGTTCAAAATGTTTTATCCAGAGACGAGCCCACAAGCGTCGCACCAGCGAACTAAACAACTTATACACATTTATTACAAAAATATCCAAATGTATCAAATTCAGTCCACAAGCTGACACCGACACTAGCACTTCACAATATCAAAAGGCACTCCTAAGTGACTTGTCTCAGCGCAGGCGAGAACTGGATAACGAGTTTCGACCAAATCAATATTATTAGTGACGATTACTACAAATATATCTTTTAATATTTGAAAATTTTCAGATGTCCGACTGTCAATTATTTCATGAAGGAATTTTTAACTTTTCAAATTCAATTTATTATTTTTCACGTGCATTGAAATTATTGTTATTATTATTTTGCGGTTTTAATAACCAGCTTTGGTTCCGTATAGTCCGGAACTCACCAAGCCATACATCTTTGTTTTTTAACAGTTAAATAATGCAACTCATATTCCAAAAGATACAAAAAATGGAACTAAAGCACTTCTTAGGAACCATACAGCTTGCTTAAAAGTACAAGTTATCTTCATTATTATGGAAATATGTTATCATCCAGACCATGATTTTCAACAGCTTAAAACATATTATGAATAAGTGTAGTGTTTTCACACTTAAAAACTTTATTTTTCTTCTGTCATTATTAGACAATAGAATACGAGAGAATTGTTTAGCAAGAGTCTACAACAGTTACGCTTATGCATGCCAATATAATACTAGGTCACCTGCGCTGATATATGTCATCAATGCAAACCGCCGAACGTCAAAACAGGGGGGAGGGGCAGTATTGGAATCAGATATAACATTGAACCACAAACAAAACTTCATTAAACAGGCTTTCATAACATTGCACGGGTCAACAAAGTGTAACTTATCCTACATAACATTAGAACGAGAACACACTATAGTTAATATACAGGAGGACTGTCACAAAAAAAAATGGCTCCAAACAACATTATCTATGTAAAAAATATTATTACATTTCCCAAATTTTGAAATACCGCACGCTTATTAAAAATTCTTTTTTTGTAATGGGTAAATCGAACTGAGAGTAAAAATTTGCTTATACTCTGTTAAACTGGCGAGATAAAGCATGGGACGGTAGTTGAGTATAACGGAAATGAAATGTTTCGGATATTCTGACAATGACACTGAAGTATGCGTTCGGAAATTCTGGGTTACTAACTTGATTAATGTGAGCTAATATTATCGGGAATATGAAGCGAGTAAAAATAAACGCATAGTAATAATTAAGATTAGCTAAGAAGCTTATTATTATTCTAATTTATGCCTGATGTTAGTGGTATTTCAGAAGGTCAATAAGGCTGTCACTGCTTCGTAAACTAACCTAATATTTGGCTGTATAGACAAGTTGCCGCTGCAGCGGGCTACTGATTGTCAAAACGCTTTTTCCCGCTAAATGTATATAGCTTCGGGAGTGTCATGTGACCGGTAAGTAAAACCAAGCCTCGCAAGGTAACAGTCGTGGGTTAAAAGAATGCAGCGGGTTGGGAGCCGCTCGCCACTACGCACGCTACGCTCGCTCGTGGTGATGTCAGACGATCTACAATTCGTTCTCGCAACGGATTGACGTAGTACAGTTCACATGCAGTTGCAGTATACGCAGTACGAAATTACGTACTGGTTAAGCAAACGATCCATTCACATAATGCCTTTGAATGTGGATGTAATAAAAAATATTTGTTTTCTTTCATTTCTTTCAAGGTCATCCAGTTTTGTACATATTGTAATCTTTTCATGATTGTTCGGTATCCGCTGCGAGATGACTGCAGTTGTACTGCATTTAGGTACAAATTGCAGTTCGTCTGATGTCATCTGCGCATCGCAATATACCCACTGCGTTAACACTAACTTACTCGATACATACATATATTATTATCGTTATTGTTTCTACGTTTATCGTTGAAACATTCACTCTGTACAAAGTAAATGAACGCGACGAGTTTGCGCGTTTTAATTCACAATGAGGAAGTTTGAAGCTTTTTTTCGTCTTCTTAATTGAAGAAAAGAAAAAAAACACATTAAAAAGTAAGTAGAGCTGCCATATTAGTCATTACCTATTACAGCCGTTCTCACGACTGCTGAATATTAAGGAAAAAAATGTGCATTATATCCAAGCTATTGACTAACGACATGAATAGATTTATTTCTTAGTAGCGTTATACTGAAAATATTGCACAGTTCGAATTAATTTAAACGCATAAATATAAATGTGATTTATAAATATTAACGAATTGTATAATAAAGAACAGGTATGTAAAGAAAAGGTAAATAAAAAAAACTAAAAAACTTCCCCATTAAAGACACTCGTATCTCCTTGGAGTATTGCACGTAAAATTGCGATTATATACACCGGCTGCTTGTCGCCGCGCGAGTGCCGCGGCACATCGTCGAGACGATATCATACGCTTAACCCTTATTTCCAATGTGGTACAGATGAGTACATGTTTGAGGAGCTTTTTCCCCAGACCCACGGATCATACCAGAATAATGAGTTTTAAATGAATGAGTTTCAGAATCTAGGAGCTGGTTGGTTCGGAGTAACCCACCACACCTGGACGTAGTGTTGTTCTTCAGCTGCCACATTGGAGCGTTATAGAGCCACGTTTAGGTCTTTGAGTCCGATACAAAGGAGCTGCTTGTATTCTTGTATTTTTATTGTTCTTAGGTGTTAGATTTCGGCGGACAGTTCAGCTGATACCTGCAAAATAAATTAATTGTTATGCTTATTTTCGTTTCAAAATGAAGAAAAATAATTAATTTAATTACATCTGCTTGGTATTATTGTAAGGAATGATTTTTTTATTTAGCCTAGCAAAAAGGCAGACTATAATGAATATGAATATTTTATTATCTTATTGAATCAGTCAATCTAAGTTTCAACTGTCTAATATGATTGCAGGCTGTGATATGGATGTATATAAAAAAAAATGAAATATGGCGGGAAACACTGACAGTTATAAATAATACATGCAAAATGTACACGGCTAACTACTTTTTAGTGTAATTCGATATAGCAATTTATTAATTTTTCTGTTTATAATAATTATATTGATTTGGGTGCCGATAGGTAAGTTATGCTTTGTTATATGTAACATTTCTTTTGTAACGGCTTAATTTTCTTTTTTTTGTCGCCATTTTTTACATATTCTACATGCGCATTATATTAGTGCAGTTATTATTTGTGCATATTAACTTGAAATATAACCGTTTATAGGGGTACCACAAAAAGTGTTGGTTTTAAGAATTTGTCTGATTTAGTCAGGGAATAGCTATGTTTTCGTGTGTAAACATGTAATATGATATATGATGATTCCAAATATGTATATATTAGGAATTACATTAGTTTTTTTTATAGATAATTTCGTTTGGAAGCACAGGTGTTGCTGTCAGAAGCACTTACGAATGTGTTTAAAATAGTGCTAATTTATATTCATTCGTGAGAAAGTCCTAGTGTCAAAAAGTATGGTAAATTTCATGGGATTTTTTATATTTTAATATATCAGAAATCAGTTACGAGATTTAACAGCATATACTTTATTATTCTCGAGCTTGATGGCCAAGTTTGGTAATCAATTATATTTTAATGTAGTTTTGTTTGGATTGCTGTTGGGTTTCGTATTATTTTACATTTTTAAATAAATGTATTTATTTTCCAACGTTTCTTCGGCGAGAATTACATAGTTGCATTAGTGCCAGGCGTTATGTATGACTGGTATAATTGCATTGCGATTTTCAAGCTGTGGAGTTAAGCAGACATGCGAGACTGCGGAGCGGGGCGGCGGCAATGCATTTGTAAGTGATTTTAATAATATTTATTGTGCTGTACTATTGTGCGATTGACAATTGTCAAAGTCCAAATTAATCTGTCCAGGTGACACGTTAACATTAATTTTGGTACAAGGTGAAGTACGAGGATATAATTTTAATAATATCGATATATAGAAGGTTATAACGTGTCTCTTAAATTTCAGAGTAATTGTGGACGTCGACGAGTAGATGCAACATTTAGGGTTCAACGGACACATTGAAGATAGTTTTAGATCGAAACGGAGCAATGCGTCATGCTACGGCGCAAGGGGGATTCTGAATTAGAAAGTGAGCATAGACAAAACGGCGCATAGACAAGTGTAGCCGGGCGCGGCGGTGCGGCGGCGGTGCGGCGGGCGGGCGCACGTACGCGGCTAGGTGGTGAGCGCGGGCTGCGCGTGGTCCAGCGGCGGCGCGTGCGGCGGCGCGGCGGGCGGCGCCGCGTACTCCACCACCTGCGACACCGCACACGCTCACTACCGCACGCCTCCACACAATACCTCCTCTCACTCCCACCGACCTATCCTCCGTGCCTACAATATTTAACGCGCTCGAGGAATGTTTTAGTGCTTATCGATTTAAATACACGCACACGGGTCGCCCGCGAAAATACAGAGCTAGGAGCGGATCGAAGGATGCTCCCCCGCCCTAGCCCCGGCCGCTCGCGCCCCACCGCCCGCCGCGCCCCCCCACCCTCGATCCGAGCGGTGCCGGGCTCGGTTGCGCTACGAGGTAATGAACCTGTGCGAGTGCCATGCCGATGCCACCGACCCGAGCCACTAACCTCCTGAGGCTCGCCGGCACATCTGGCCGCAGGCCACAGCCGCATCTGTATTCAGGCAACCAACCGTTAATAGCTCTCGCGGGGACCCGTGTGCGTGCCACTGACCTAGCAACTTTTATTATTGAACAGAACAGGAACACGACAACAAGCCAATTGTACAGTTTGCCCCTAGTACATTAACAACTTAAATATTGAGCAAACACATTGTTAGTGTAAGTCTAATCTAGGACACACAAAAAACACCGTATTCCATCCAACTTATCTTTTATCGGCAATACACATCTGTCTATCTATCTAGTACGTTTGATAAAAATCTTGCCGTAAACTAAATATAAGATATCTCGCTTCTTTCTTGAAAAAACTATAAATTTACATATTTAACTTTCGGCTCACTCAGTGACAAATTAATGTCTACATGTTGAATTTAAAAGATTTTGGTTACTTACCAAGTATTTATATCAGTACTATATATATAATATATTTAATTCAATCCTCAAAAACATTAAGTTTCTTCCTCAATTCATTCGAATCAATTAAATGTACTTAGTTACTATGTATCCAAAATGGTATTGTTTCGAAAGCATTATACTGTTTTATTTAATTTTTATGATTATTGATAATATTAAGTACAGTAATTACCTCCTGGTATATGAGCTGCTTCCACTGCTCCACGGTGTGCTCGCATTCGTCCACCGAGTGATCGTAGGACGCGGGGGCGGGCTGGAGCAGGGCGTTATTTTTATATTAGTATTTTATAGGCTAAAACTAGATGATACATAATAGATCCGTTAGAATCTGCAAGTTTATGAGTAATAGATGATAGAATTGATTAAAAATAGCGCGGCGATGGTAGTGAGGTAGGAGAGGGTAGTGCGTCTCACCGCGTTGACCTCGCCCTCGTCGTACCACACGTTGATGTAGGGGTGCAGCAGCGCGTCGTCCACGGAGATGCGGCGCTCGGGGTCGATGACGAGCATGCGCGACAGCAGGTCGCGCGCCTGCGACGCCTTCAGCCGGTTGTGCTCGCCACTGTCGGACGGGAACAGGATGTCGGGGAACAGCCGCTCGAACGAGTAGCCGGCGTAGCGCGGCCGGTTCTCCACGTAGTTGCGCACGGTGGGCTGCAGCCGCGCCATGAACGCCGCCGACGGCGTGCCCAGTTGCTCTAAGCGTGTTGCAGCACAAGGTTATTAACTAGGCACTCGCTCCTAACAAGCTTCTAGTAATGAGGTAGGAGCTGTATAGAAATCCTTTATTTATATCATATATTTTTTTAAAATACAAAAACATGTTACACGCGCACGTATATTAAGTGCGCACTATAGTTAATTTACGATTCACGGTGACGTGTCGAAGGCCGGAGCAGTAAAAGTTCGTGGACAAAAATAGATGTTAGAAAGGAAAACGAACTTCTTGCAAGCCCAGAGTTGATTCCTGGATTTTATACTATTATAACTAAACCATATCTAACAGAATTAAAATAATTGCCAACAAAAAAATATATCTCATAATTGAGAATGAATTTCATCTTCAACCTTCTCATAGTTACCATATCTTATGGGTACTAGAACAACTATAAAGCATAGAAAAACTATCATCTTTATATAATTCTTATCACAAAGTTTTCCTATCTCAAGCTATCGTTAATTTAAACATTACCTATGATCTTGTTCCACTGGTCGATGTGGTCAGTTCCGGGGAACAGCACGCCGCCGCGGATCATCTCGCCCATGATACAGCCCACCGACCAAATGTCTACGTTCTCCGTGTAGCCCATGCCCAGAATCACCTGCGGGTCGGGAACACTTCACTTTATTTTACCTGATCATTTTAATGGATCCGTAATAAAAATTGCCCGAGATCTCACAATCCTATAAGACTGCCAGACCTATAATTATTCAACTTCTCTTCTGATTCTAGAACTTCTATTATTATTAGCGAATAGTGCGTCATACTTTAAATGATTTGAAAGTGTGTGGCTGAAAAAGGGTTTGAAAAATATTTGGAAAATTCTTGAAGGTAATGTAGGGAATTTCCTAAGCTTTAGATATATTATAAAATAAGAAATATAAAATTGACTGTTTTGTTGATAGAACGGTTGCAAGAGCGAGAACTGAGTGAGAGATTTAGGGTTCAATATCCAGGTCGGATGCTATTGAATTTTTCTTAGGTTTAGAAGTAGAAATTTCTAGTAGTTGCTGGATGACGTCGGTGAATGACAATAGGCTCATCATCTAATTGCTGATGGGACGTAAATGTAACTGTTGCTACATGGGAGTGTACTACCCTCTTCTGCCTACCTCTCCGGGGATCACAGGCATGACGTTACGTAAAATTATTTTTGCTAAATGTTGGAAATATAAAGAAAAAGCGAGAAAATAAAAAAGAGAATTGATTTGTATCGTCTAAATAGATTGAATGAACTTACCTGAAATATTGCTACAACACAGCTTAGTAAGGAAGGTTCCAATATGAACACGGAAGAAAATGAAGATCACATATCAGTTCAAGGATACACACGAGTAGACCTTAAGGAGATAGAAGGATGCTGATGGATTTAAAAGGGCCAGGATCAGGTAAATTGGGGCCGATTAGGGGCGGGAGGAGGGGGTATACGTGCAGCTTTGTACTGATAAGGGTAATGGATGGATAGTTGTGAAATGAGCGGAAATATAAACCTCGGGCGCGCGGTAGTAGCGGGTGACGACGTAGGGCGTCATCATGAAGGTGGTGCCGGCCGTGCGCGCCAAGCCGAAGTCCAGGATCTTCAACGTGCAGTCGCTCTTCACAACTATGTTGGACGGCTTTAGATCCTGGAAACAGAAAGATACGGAAATATTACAGTTGCAAAGTACAATGGGGATGATATTGGAAAGTTAATAAAGTTAAACTCCAGACAAGTTTGACGTAATTGAACGCAACACTGTTGTCAAAATCTATTGTAAGAAGTGCACAATTATTATAGATTAATGATGGCACCAAACAATTTTAATATGTCTGCCTTCTAAAACCCACGACTATTTTTTTTACTACGCAAAACCTGGTTGTTTTGATGGATTTTATTAATCTTTTGGAGATCATTTCAGCTGTTCCGGATTTGAGTCGTTCATAAATATAAGGGAACTGGATTCCTGGGATAGGTTGTAAACAGCATAGCGTCAAATACAAGGAAAAAATACATTGTGTAAATGTTTAACACTCACCCGATGTATAATCCCGGCAAGATGAAGATGTTTGATTCCACAAAGCATTTGGTAGAGGAGATAGCTCATTCGCTCGTGGTCCAGGTCCATCTGGATAACCTGGCACAAATTCGCGTCCATCAGCTCCATTACCAGGTACACGTCTTGGAACTCTTCGAGACTCTTCTGCGGTGTGAATGCGTTTAGCAGACCGATTATCTGAAAAAGATCGGTCAAATTTTAGAAGACGTTTCAAAGTCGAAAAATCATACCAGTAAATATTGTACGAAGAAAGTATTAAGTTGTTTGAAGATATTCAAATTTAAAAGTTTTATTATTTGAAAAGTTAATAACTCGAAAGATTCGAATAAGTACACCAATTCATACCTATAGATTAGGTAACGCTGAATAAGTAATAACTTGCTGAAATGGAAATATTAATTATTACATTCAGTAATTTTGAAACAATATAAATTGATGAAACATTATCGAGGTTATAAGAGGATAAATCTAAAGAATATGAAGAATTCAGATCTAATATAACAATGCCCCATTTAACACTGGCGCCAAATTGTCCTTGTACATCACTTTTAGTTTTAATTTTGTAATATTTCGCACTGAATCAATACTAAAAAAAGTCCTTAAGACACGCGCTCAGAACTAAGATATAAGTCTATTTGAGGGCGTCACTTGAGATATTATAGTTTTCGTAGCACTCACATTTTTATGATTGACGAGTTTCATCAGTTTGAACTCGCGGTAGGCACGTTTCGCGTGCGTGACGTTCTGGAAGGGTCGCGAAAGCTTCTTGATGGCGACATTCTGCTGGGTCACTGTGTCGTACGCGGCACTGGAACAGAGATAATTATATTCGGACCTGACAGTTCCCGTGTTGGAACCAAATACACTTTCTGCCATTAAATCGTTAGACACAATTCCAAACTTGGCACACGTAAGAAAATACGTCATTGTATTAAGCGGAAGAAAATTCTAGCGGGTGGTAAGCGAAATTTGGGCTCAAAAAAACGCCAGAGGGCCAATTCGAAGCAAAATGAAAATAATAATTTATGTTTGTAGGAAGTGATTTATTGCGGCCCGGGCCGGCGGCGGCGGCTACAAAAATATTAGTGAGTAATGTTTGAACCGTAAGTATATGCTAATATATTACAATTTTTACTCATGATTTCACTTTCATACAAGTACACAAAATATAGTGAAGTGTTATTTGTTTTTTTTAATTAATAATAAAAATGGAAAGCCATGCAAAAACCACATAATATAAAAATATATACAGTGTTATAGTCTTTTGATATTGGAAACATTGTTCAGCCTTCACCATAAACAACTTCTGATATTGTTATGAGGGTAGTAAACGAGAGCCATTATATGACCGACTGTGACATGAGTTGGATATATTTACCACAATGTCTAAACTGTGATACGACAGAGTTTATTGGCATATAAAGAAATCAAATAAAGAAATGAAATTTTGTAATGGAAACAAACGTCAATATAGGATAAATCAAATCCATTAATATGAGTCCCTAATAACTTACACTGGTGTAACTAGGAACAATTCCATATTCCAACCCCCAACCAGGTGTGGCAAAGTCTTTGTGCCGAGTGCCTCATATCCATACAACAATCTCTTCATAACGATCGTCATTGTTCGTTTTTGTTATGAGTTACATTGGCTTAGGGTTACTACTGATGATGAGTTAGTCACAAGAGCGGATGATGTTCTGGTACCGTTGACAGTAAGCATTAAGGAGATGAAGAGTGTTACGCGCAACCCTACTTATTGATTACCCGATGGAATACAGAGTTCATTCGAAATGATTTTTACATAATTATTTCAACATCAGTTTTGATATTCGATGAGAGGTTGGTATTTTTAATGGCATCCCCCAGGGCGCACTTGAATTACGGTCGCATTATAAACATTACTATTATCGTTAATTTTTAAGAACACAAGCTACAAGTTCACCGTAATTGGTTATACATATTTAGAGATAGGTGTATTTAAAATGATTCGATTTTGAACTCCAAGTAGAAAAATTGGCAAGCACGTTTTTTGGAAAATTTTGGGAATTTATACCACCGTTGTAACTCTAGCTTTAGTAGCCGCATTCTTAACCGTTACATATCAAACAATATTGGACTTTGCACTTAGAGGCAAAGTAATAGAAAATCGTAGGCGTATTAATAATTTGAGGAGTAAATACCATTATTATTAAAAGTCAGATCTGAAGGACAAAATGATAAAAACTTAATGTTTAATTTGCCCGACTTATCCTACTGTGTCTCACGCATTTCTTTTGGACTAGTATGCCGCAAAAAATCACATTATGGGCTACCTTAAAAGTGGCATCACTCGTTACAACCACGAGCGAGGATAAAAAATATAAAAGCATTCAAATTACAAAAGTTTATTTTCCAATCCAATCCCGTAAAATCTTGCGCGTACGCATAGATTGAGTACACCGCATTACACTGTTAACTTGAACGGATCAAACGATATTAGTCTTTACAACCCGCATGGAATCAGTACACCGCATAGTTTTTACATCACTTATTTCCACGGATCATACGATATTAGTCCTTACAACCAGAGGCGTAGGGGTGAAAACGTTGAAAGCGTCGCAAGCATCGTGTACGTGTCTTACCACACCGTGCCCTGCGCGCCCTCCCCGCGCCGCACTAGCTCAGTGTACCGCGTGGGGACGGTGAACACCGCGTCACCGAATGGCACTGAGTAAAACTGTAACATTTCTACGCGGCTAACATTCGATCACTGGATCAGCTATAAGTAAACAGAACAAAATACTAATGTAATAATCATGTCTGGGCGTGCTGTACAGGCGTGTAGACGATGGCTGCGTGGATCGTGACGACATAAGTATATGTGGATAAAATATTATCTTTACCATTTATATACTGAGAGTTTTCGTTGTTTTTGGTGACAGGACATGCAGTATTTTATTATAATGACACTTCTATTATTACGAATGAATGTGTCTTCTAATTAGAACATAAGATAAACCTTGCATCATGCATCATGCCATCGAAGAATACGTAACGCACAGTAGAAAATATAATTAATTTAATTCATAGTATGGATCAATTAGTATGAATATATCAATTTGGAATAGACATAATAAAGACTTTGTAGCAATTAATTTTAGTTAGGTAATGACTAACAAGTTAAAAGTATTTGAAGAAGAGAGTAGATGCAATTGAACCATGTGAATATTTAAAAGGTTTCAATATCTAATGTATATGTGGGTAATTCTCATGGAATCTCGAAATTCTTGTCCTTTTAGTTTTTACACAGTTCGAAACTATTCATGGTGG
>DWFV01000396.1:0-14649 GCA_018246775.1 Parelbella machaon machaon
ACCCTCTCAATATGAGAGGAGACCCATATTCCAACAGTGGAATGACAAATGGGTCGATTATTATTTATTTATTTTATTATTTACCAGTTACTTTATACGGCCCATTATGGAATAGGAGGTGAGTCAATAGACATAAACAGCCATAAATCCAGTCTACGTGCTACTAATAAGAATTAGAAGTTAGAAAAAACCTATAACACCCGACCCTGGTATCGAACCCAGAACCTCTCGACCAGTAGTCGTGCATGCACCTACTCGACAACAACAAACTATCATGTTAGTTTCTGTACATTAAAGAGCATGATAAACAATCATACCCAGTCATTCTTTTAAACATGTCGTTAAACTTTATCGAGAGCTTAAAGGCCGATGAAACTTGGAAAAAGCTGTAGGTACAATAGTTACAAATTTACACCAGTGTGGTGCACTAGACTCTCTTCGTTTGCACTCTAAGAAATGGCTTAAAACTGTGGAGCCGTGGCCGGAATATCTATTGAGTATAAACAGAGTTGTTTAAAATGCGAAGCTGCTTGTGATCTCTTGTTGAATTGAGCTCCAGCCTTGTGTTTGGTAATGACCCAATTTATACAGAAAAACATACGTGAAATTTGGTAAACATTAGTTCTGTTTTTAGGAGTCGGCAGTGTTAATTAAATCAGTTTAACCTAAGTTAAATTGAATATATATTATTTTTTTTAGGAACTCCTATTCAAGTTTAAGTTTAATAGGTTTCATCGTAGGTAGTTATGTAGCTGGTAGGTAAGTATTATTATTGTATGAGTAATCGTTAGATATATCAAAGCAGTCATTAAATACCAGTTACATAACTAAAGAGCAATTTATAACAGCTCTTCAAATTATAAACTGTTATAACATAATTAAACACATTATATGCAAAATACTACATACATTTTAACATATAGTATGACAAACAAAATGAGACTGATACATAACCTTCAAATGAGTGTGGCAAGTTCAAATTACACTAAAATGCAGAATCGTATCAAGTCCCATGAGTAAGTGCGTACATGAAATGAACATTTATTATGTAATTAAACGTAACTGGTGAAACATGGCAGTGTACTACATTACCCTGCCTACCCCTTCAGTGATAATAGGCGTGATGTTACGTTAAATTAACATTTATTATGTAATTAAATATTATAATTGCGGTTTTGATCTTCATGTTGTTGGAAACGTCATTGGTATGTATGTATAATAAATGGATAGAAAGTGTGGGATTTCATACCACATTATTATATTATAATACATACTTACATATCTATAAAATTCAGAAAAATATTTACATAAGTATATAATTACCCTAGCACACAATCTGCCTAATTTGGAATGAGATGACCTTGTGTGGAGTGGTCCAAGATATTTAGATATTAGAGATTAAGAAATACTCAATTTTTACACAAGTGCTTATTACAGAAACAGGCAGTATTTCTTTTGTAGTGGAATTTTTGAATATTTGTAGTATCACTGAACGGGAATATAGAAAAAACGCAACATCACGCCTGTTTCTTCTCGAAAGTTTCTTCTCGTAGGGGAATGTAGTTTAACGGTACACATTATTGGTAAAACGCAGGAGAGGCATAGGTGGAGTCTATATCCATACATCGAGTACAGACCCAGATTCCGAGCTACTACTAGGAATTTCAAGTCAAAACACTCAACAACATCCGGCCCGAGGATAGAAACCAATACCTTTTGGTCATCAGTCGCGCTTGCAACCACTTGATCAACGAGGCAGTCAATAGGAATAAGACTAATAGTTAGTTATTATTGATTGGAAATAGGATTTTAGTGAGCATAATAGTTAACTTAGCGTAAGATTGTACGAATTCAATATACTTATTATTAATATTTTTCCTAGTTGTTAATATTGGCTGGTACTCCTGGGGAACAGAAGGCTGTTACCTAAAGTTTGCACGTGGACCGGCAACCACATCCTTCAGCCCGAAACCTAAATTGGCTCAATGATAGTAGCTTCGCGATGGAAATAGGTGTAGCGGGGGCACTGCCTACTCATTGTCAAGTTATTATTTAAATAAATTTTTTAAGGTTTAGCTATAATTGCCATACATCAATGACATATTACTTAATTATACTTTTATACCTACGTATGGCATATTGTTTTATTTATAAGGAATTTTTACAACAATATCTTTTGAAAACGTAATTGCTTTGACCGTGGGAATATAAATAATAGGCAGGAACATTATTCTTGTGTCATAATTTTGTACTTCAATTGAAGTTTTTATATAACTTGGAAAATTAAACGCCATTAAGTCCGTTTTTTAACAACAATGGAGGAAAAATAAACAAATAATTTTAGTGAGTAAGCGTTTTGTTATTTATTTTAACGTACTATAATATATAACTACATGTCGGTTCCTAATATACAATAAAGTATTGTTTGTATATAGGTGTATAATAAGTAAATGTTTTTATTATTTCTTATAGCAACACACGTGTATTTATTGAGAATATGATTAATAACAAACGGCCACTTAAAAACAAAATTCTCTTTTTTACATGTAATTAAATATTCGAAACAAAACAATTCTTATATAGATTCTTTAGTTAATATCGACATAGACAAATGATAAAAGACCCACTCGTGTAAAACAACAAAAATACGACGGAATAGTCTTTATCGTGGCTTACATTAATAATAATGACTAAGTGAAAGACATATGTAATTCAGATGTTTGTACATAAAGATGTTCTGTAATTAAATCTTATTAAGTACTGATCTCACTTATCACACGAATATCTAACAAGATTATACGACAGTAAAATTTACCATGAAATTTGCAGAACACTTGTACCTAATATAACAAAATCTTACCTGTCATCGTGGTACTGTAGCAGATAATACGTACAACTAAACAGTAGGCGGTCCGATTGGCACTAAAGTTGATATTTCTATGTAAACAAATGCAAAGGGAGGCAACTAGCACCAAATTTATTACATTCAAAGCATTATTCATTGATATTATTTATCAATATTCACGGACAGCACGCGCGCGCTCGGCGAGAACATTTGTGTTTTGAACTGGTCGCGCGTTTACATCATAACGGTGAAAGATAAAAATAGATATCTTAGTACTTAAAGTGAATCATAATTCGATACTGGAATGCAAATCGATTTCGATTCTAGCCTTATACGTTTTTGATTTGCATCGTTTATGGTTAAGGATGATCTACTGTTAATATATTGGTACATAGACATGAGAACTGTACACAAATGTCTGTCTACTAATACTTAAGAATATTTTTGAATCGAATAATGAATGATTTTTTGGCATTTAGAAACGAATATGGAAGGAGCACGTCAGGTTCGGTGGGATAGATATATTTGACATTCAGTGCTCACTGCCTACCCATGAATGATCGGACGTGATGATATATTAATAATAATAATAAATGTGATACTACTACTCGGCTGTTTGCGTTCACTCTCGCAAAATTTTAAAATCCGTTGTGATCCTTCGATTTTCATCGGTGCAAAGGATTTTGTATTTTTAAATTACTTCAATCTGCTATTTTGTCAACTTGTCGTATACCATGTGGTCGGGTCGAACACATGCAACGTCTATTTTTATTAGCCTGTGCTGCTGTGCCATTAGCTTCACATGTTGTTTACTAACGACTTAGACCCGATAGAATTGTGCGGTAAATTTTAATGGTTAGATTTGAGATATTATATACGTTTCATTATAGTCAGTGAAAAGAAGTTATATGAAAGCAGAAGAATTATAACAAACTGAGAAAGAATGGAACTCACTCAAAAGTGGACTTATTCAAAAGAAGAGTGAAAAGGCACTTTCTAGGCGAGCGTGCTACGTACTAGGCTGCTTCTCGCTTTCTATCAGGAGGGATTTCAGTAAAACACGACCGTATTTCTATATAAAAAAACACATCCGTAAGAATAGAGATATCTATGGAATATAATAGTAATAATAAGTATTGTCAGTCATACATACTTACATGTTACTTGGGTATTACCTAACCAATCTTTTATTATTAAGATGAAATTTTTCTAGTCTTGAAATGAACGCAGAGGCAGTAACTGGAGGATTCGCATAATAAATCTGAAGACATTTGAGTATCTATATACGAATATGTATATAAAATGATGAAGGTGTGCCATTTTGCGAGCATCACGGAAAAACTACCGGGTAGATTTCGATTAAGTCTTCTAAGTTGCAGTATTTAGGCACTTGACCATAAAAAAACTATAGACATTTATTTAATATAAAGTTATGAAAGATTAAACGTAGAAAGATTTTTATAAGTCCTACGTGTTTAATGTCGATTAACTATACGTCGCTCTCTCTCCCGTTACTAGCGCAGATAATTTATATGTTTTAGCTACAAACAGTGAAACAAACATTCCCGCCTTTTGCATCGAGGTCGCGGCGGAGAGCTCATGAGGAAAGACCTCGTACAGGTCCGAAACTAATCGTACCATCCCGAAAAACGCACGTGAGTTAAGCCGGTACATATATAATCATGTGTATAAATACTAACGAAAGATTTAATAATAAAAAGTGAAACAAACAACATCATTTACATAAAAAATTTGTAATCAAAGTATAGTTTGCTTCCGATCTTTTTGAAGTGTTTTCTCTGCACGTAATACATTATTTAATATAACAAGCAACACAGACGATGTTGCGAGTAGCTAGTAGTAGATTTATATGACAGTTTAAGACGTTAGTCCAGCAACCAGATAAAGCTGTTGGTATTTTTATATGTACATATATATGTTTTTGCGCATTAAATTGTATGTTTGCGATAGCTTTATCATTTCCTATTTTCCTTTTCGGTGCCTCTTGCCGCAATGTGGTTTTTTATTTTATTCCTAGTTGTTTTTGGTACATTTTTCATCGATCGAAACTATTATCTATTACCGGAAGTACGCAATATTTATAATGGTCTACAAATTGTAGCGTAGTTTCTGGTTTGTGACTGTAACTGTAAAAATTATTTATATTTAATTATATCGCAATAAATAAAACGTGGGAGCGTACTACACTCCTCTGCCTACCTCTACGGGGATTACAAGCGTAATGTTGTTTTTATAAAACATTACAACATATTCGCATTGCTTTGCGAATAAAATCTTCCTTTAAAAATATTTTTATGTTCTTTTAAAAACATCTATCAACTTGTTACATTTAGAGCATTGTAATAATCTTGATAAATACTTGTTTCATACAAGACTTATATTAAATCATTTTAGTAGTAGTAGAATTACTAGAGCTTATGTTACTACAGCTTTATCTGCTTTATTAGTTGTTAACTCTGGTAATCATTATTCATATAATACAACTACACACAAATATATGAGTACTGTATTATCTTGTTAAGTATACGTACGTCAGATTAACCTTACACACATATTATCATGCCTATTTCCCATAGAGTTAGGCAGAGATTAAGGAGTTTCACTGACAAACCTTCCATTGACAAACAAGTGCTGACAAACTTTCCCTTTAATCTTTAAAGATACTCGTCTATTAAATGTACTTTTAACTTGATATTTTTTCAGGACCTCTGCAACTTGATCGATGTTTACGGTTATGTCTCCGCCGACTCTAACAATAATTATATCAATAATTGTATTATATTATAAATCGAAATACATAAATCCAATATATCATATGACCAAACTATCCAAACATCTTTTTCCTAATCTTTGTTTATCTTTAACAAACAGATAAGATAACGATATGGTGTGGCTGTAAAATATCGGATAAATAATTAAAGTAATTGTAAATAAAATCTTTTGAAACTTACATCTATATATATTATAATTAAAATTGACGTGTCTGTTTGTAATATCAAAATAATAGCTTTTTAATGAGTGCACGTGGTTGTATGGTATTTATAAAAAAAACGTAATTTTAAAATATTTTTGTTTAGGTTAATCTCAGAAACTGTTGAACCGATTTCAACGGGACTTTCACTGGAAGATAGCTGATGTTAAAAGGAGTAACTAGCGCTACTTTTATTGAAGGAAAGATTTTAGTGATTTGTGCAACATTATTAACTCATAGTCCAATATGGTTAGATGAGTTTCACAGCGGCACAGCTAGTTTATTAATAAAAAATGTAATCTTGTTTACTTTTTGTTATTAGACATTTATTTATGTAGAATCTCCATAGCTACATATAGACAAATTTAAATGTTTTTCTCTGACCCAAACTTAACAATGGCTGGACCTAGTTTTTCATGTTTGTAATAGACTTAGATTTTAACGGTAAAAGGGGCAAAACCAGGATTTTAGGCGAAACCGAAAAAAAAACTTGGCTTTGGCACTTAAAAACGAATACTAACTATATCAAATGTCACTAATGGTTCCGTTCCGACAGTAGCATTCCTACAGGTAAGGTGGGGTAGCAAATATGTATGAGTGTCATCGACCGATTGTGGTGGTTTCCTGCTCGGCTCTCATACAACGTTCCTTTTTCATTTCAGATGTATTTTTACTTTCAGCGCCAAGGGAACCGCCTGGCTACGTACAACCTTTCCTTTGGACAAAGGATTGTGTAATATAATTTTTTTACGGACACTAGCTATAGCTTAAATTCGGAATTAAATCAATGTCAAATTGTGTCCACTTTTGTCAACATTTGTCCATTTTTGTCCAATTTTGTCCACTTTACTAGGTGCATTAGGGTGCCATGTCGCGCTTCATCATCATCATGCAAAATCATTTCAATTCATTTCGTGGTTCTGTATTACGATCGTTAGTATAATATGTTGGTTACAACGAAGGGGTATATTAATGAAATCAATTCATATTTTAAAGTTTTATTTAATTGTATAATAAGGATTACAATTAAAAATATTCCGCGTAACACAGTTTTTTTTGGCTTTAATTAATTCGATTACAATGTTTATACAATAAATTGACACGACAGGTACAATAATGAGAGTTATATTCGCCAATAGCAAGGTCTCCATCACAGTGATAAATACTTTCGTAATTAATTATATACAAGTTACTACATAATAATATCTAAAACGAGAATACATTTTTAAAGTCCCCTTTTTTGGCACGTTTTGAATATAGACAAAAGTGTATTTTTACGCATTGGACGAAAGTTGAGGGGAATGATGCGATAACACATAATTTAGTGCGGCACGAATTTACGCGTGCCGGCGTAATTAAACAAAATTTAGTTTTTATTTCACCTTATCAGTATGAACGGCAACACGTGTAGTTCCGCCATTGCGTACATATTTGTGGCAGGCGTTAAAGTTACTGCAACAAAACTGACTTTGAGAGTACAGCTTACAGTACATAAGTTATTAAATTGTAAGAGGATATTTAATTTTTTTTTTTGTAAATATATAAAATTTAATGCGTTTTTCCTAATTCATTGTTTTCCAATTAAAAAGCGCTTTAATAGAGAACGAAGCAAAAAAAATGTAACATAACCTTATAATATACCTACTTATTAAGTTAGGTTTGGTAGAGATAAGTTACAAATGGATATAACGCACCAAGTATTTATACTAAAATAATAGAGCATTAAATAAAGAAATTTCTTTACCAAATTGTGCACTTCACGACGATTGTTTCTGTCGTAACAGAAATTGAAAAATTTGAAAATACCGTTGACAATAAAGCGTCTCTAAATATCCAAGAAATTGCTCGAAACGTATTCATCGTCTTAAAAACATTGTTTAAATCACAACCATAAAATAAAATGAGATTTTAAATATTCTAATAAATCAACATAATTATCATACTACCTTATTATACAGATGATTGAGATATATGTATACATACATATTTGTATATTATACAATAAATACTTTTCTTTTTTTATTAAAACAATAAGTAATGTATTTATATATGTATATACTTATATGTATGTATGTGTAATAAAAATATATAATATACATAGTAACATTTGAAGCCTCTACCGTTTAGACATGTTACATCTATACATGTATTTTTTCTTTTTTCTGAAACAAATATAAACGATATCAATAGTGTTTTAGGTGTAGATTAAATACCGATGTGACCCCAGTACCTCTTTATACTTGTTTCCAAGATTGCGCGCGATTTCCTGAAACGAACGAAAAACATTTTTGTATTATTATTATGTAGTTTGACTTTCGTGGGGAGAAAGTCGTGGCCAGCTGTGGAACGGTACAAGAGTTGATGATAATAAATGCTATTAATATAATTATTGCTAAAATTGTTAATAAACGACAATATTATACAACCAATAGAGACGATATCAATGAGGAATTTCTAATGGTTGTAACGACCATGTCATCAGATTGTTGAATTTAGACTAGACCAAGGTACTCCCTTACGTTAGTAATGAATAAAGTATAATTTTAAATATATTTATTTATATCTGAGAAATGTAAAATAATTTTCTATTATTACATGGATATTAATTGCGACTTTTTTATATTCAAATGTGATATTGGAGCTGCCTTATATTGAGAGGTATACCACTTTCAAGCCATTTATACATTCATATCTCCTTCCTCACCTTCATAGTTCTTTGATGTAGACTCTAGCTTCCTCGTGCGGCGGGCCGGGGTGGGGGGCGTAGGGCAGGTCCGCGTACAGCAGCGTGTACATCTTCTTGTAGTGCAGGCGCTCAGCGGCGGCCGCGGAGAAGGCCGACGTGGTGTCCATGCGCATGGCACCTGCGTTGATCTCCCGAGCTAGCCGCCTGGAAGGACAATTAGGAAATATGTAGGACATAATCGAAAGATTTTTTTAAACTATATGGTAGGTATGGAAAGTGCAGATGCGTCCTAAGATGGAGCACGCATGACTAGAAAGAGCCTATTCACTCTTGTTTTGGAGAGTCCTAGGTTATACGTGTGCGGAAACAAGCGAAGTATAAATAAAATAATGAACACAAAATGCATTATAATACATACATTATGAAGGTATATTATACATTCAATGCGCTTTCCTTTACTGTGTAGAAAGTTTTCTTGCCCTGTCAGTTACCAGTCTTTTATGCCATATAATCTGCTGATTGCTAGCCTGCTAACGCTACCTTATTAATCTGTATGGAATTCGCCAGTGACGATTATAATTTTTTTAATTAATGCTGTAATTACTCTAATGTTCTAGTCATATTTAGATCAGCGTATCTTCCAAGTATAACATAGAACATCATGATACTAAATGTGCTGTAGAGCAAAAAAAACAGTGCAGTTATTTGCCAACTAAATTGTCATCGTTCAATTGCGTTAAACATAATTTAATTCTATATTTAACAGCCGTTGTCCAGTCATAGAAATTAATTGAGTTGCAGTGATATACTTGTCACATTGATTATAATTAATTGATATTAGTTCGTCATCATCAGCGTCTCCGTCATTATCTTTATCACCATCATCAATCCTTTCATCGTTAGACTGCGGAACAGGGGTTTTCTCTCAGAATGTGAAGAATTAAGCCTTTGATATTATTTACGTAGTTTTAATTAAAATTTACAGACATACATATATCCATTACTCTCAAGTACACAATATCAATATCTTGGAATAACAACACATCTAATAGTATGTACATACTCGTATTATCACTTTGTATTGTATTTTGTATAGTCTAAAGCGGAATGAGACAATGAACACATTTATGACGCTGCTCACTTATGAGTAAAATAGATGTGACATTCATGGACACGTGTGAGAAATCTCTTAGAAGATTAATACCGAAACTTTACAAGGCTAATTGCTATTTAACGTTGGCTTCGTGTGCAAATTTGTGTATAATATAACTCGCAGAAGTTCACTAAACACTTCCCTATGATAACGTATAGTGAGGTACGGACGCGACGAAGGGAAGCGTAATGCTTGCAAGTGTCAAGTTGCTTTCAGCGAGTTATACAAACGTGAGTAAATATGCTATTGTGAATTACAATAATTATACGAGATGCGATAATTCTTCCGGGTTGACATTATTTTGTATAATGATATAGATAATACAGGAAATAGTTGCATTCTCACGATCGGAGTAATGGCGTTAAATTAGTGTTATTATCTATTCTGTTCTTAAAATAAATCCATTCACCCTTTTACAATTATAGTAAAGGTGAAGAAATACACCGCGAAGAAACCTGCGCTCCTTACGAAACGTTAAACAGCTCTTTAAGCCGTTTGAAGCTTACCTAAACCCCACTTAATTGGCTTGTCGGGCCAGGGCTTTAACCCTTCTCATTCTGAGAGGAGATCCGTGTCCGACGTGAAGCAATAAAAGGGTTAACAGTGATGACACATTTTAATTCGTTCATAATCCGTACAATATGATATTATCAAGATCTTAACAAATTAGTGTAATTATTGTGAATATCTTAACAAATTAGTACTGACATCACAAAGAGATATTACATCTATTATTCCGCAACAGCATTGTTCTGTCGGCACCTGAGGTAGCCGACGTGTTAATTTCATTATGTTGTAACCGATTACTGCACCGTTAGTTTAATCAATGATATTCTTATCTTCTTACGGTTATCCTTAATAATGGCTTGTTGAAGTACTACATGTTCATAAAGCTTATAATAGTAGTCGACACAATATATTTTATATATTTATTATCAGTATTCTTTTCTGTTGTTTTTGACTTATGTGGTGTGCAATAAAGAATTTTTGTATTGTATTATATTGTATTGTTTCTCCCCAATTCTTCGATTTTTAAATTGTTTGTACTTTTCTCATCAGCTATTCCATTGTGGGATAAAAATGTAACTGGTGAAACGTGGGAGTGTGTTACTCCTCTCCCTTCGGAGATTACAGGCGTGATTTTACCTTTATATACTTTTTAATGTCGCACTAATATATCTCCTTAGCCTAAAGGTAGACTGATATAAAATGCTATTGGATTTAAGAGTACCTGTTATATTTAATGGTGTGATGATGTAACGAAGAATAAATTTAATATACATATGAGACCGACAATAGAATCATGGGTTATTTTTAAAACTGAGAATTACGTAAGGTCGTATATGTTAATAACGTATATGTTACGTATTTCCTGAATGTGTTCGGCATATTTAATAAATAGTAATAAAAGAGTTAGTGATGGCAATGATAAAGAAATTGACAAGATAATGAAAAAAAAAAATTAAATCGAAAATATTCGGGATTAATAATTGTTGAACAGAATTTCACCTTCTTATTTTTATCTAGATAAACTTCAAAAGCTATTGACGACCAATTAAAAGATTAATTTGTTTTGCACCAAAGTTGATATCAGTCCCTTTAAATCAGTTATTCACCCTTGAGAAGGATATAAGCATTACTTTATCAAGGTAACCAATCATACCAATAACTTTTTAACATTAATTAACATTCATTTGTGTTCGAAACATTTCAGTATCACTTATCATTATGTATTTCAAGTTAAAAAGCCCAATATATTTCAATATTTACATTATTATTCCAAGTCAAAGTCAACATATAATTTTTGTGGGTAGGATATCTTAATACATTTAGATGACAATAATTTTTTGAGTCGCTAAATTCTCGACTTAGATAGGCGTACTGTATTTCTATTACAAAAAAAATCAAATACTTAATAAAATAATCTTGACTCTATAATGTTTGTATTACTGAATATAATTAATCTCGATAACATTTGAATTAATATATCATACAATGTAATATAGTATGAAGTGAATGGATTGCTGTTGACTGTACATGACTGATTCTAGTGACAGCGACTGTACGACCATGTTGCCAGTGAACTCTGCAACAATGCCTTCTCAACACGGTTGCCTCCATCAGCTGCATAATGGTATACTGTCATGTCGTCCTTTTTATGGTTTGTCACATTTAATATCTGCATAATCACGCTGTGTATCGAATGTGTTGTGAACAGAAAAGATTCACAATATTTTCGTTGCTTTGTCTGTTTATAATTTTTGTGGCATGAAATTGATTGTTCACCTTGACTAACACGATAAATAAAACATTATTTAACAGATTAATTTTGACTGTCTCATGAATCTATTGATTGGAAGAGCTATTGCTAAAGTAGACGTCTTGCGTTCAGCCCTCGGATCGGGTAAAGCATAATTAAATTTTTCTAATTTGCAACTTCCAGTGGTTGCACGGAGTCTGGATTTATTCCCCGTACGGCAATAGGCTCGCCTCTTATTCCATGGGATCTATAACGTAATAGGTTAAACTTGGTTAAATACTACACTCCTCTGCCTCCCCCTTCAGGGAACTACAGACATTATGTTATTATTGCGTATGGGCGTGATTATGTTTAAGAAAGCGGTAGTTTTGTTTATTAATAAAGAGAAATAATAGACTATTATCATCCTTTGCGACTGTTTCTTGAGCTTAATAGTCAAGTAGCTGTAGATGACAAACAAAATCTTTCATATATTCTCTTTTGTTGCGATGGATTACTTGTACAAGTAATGAGCAAAATGAAATAAATAAAGAACTAGTGGAAGCTATTTCGGTGTTGAAGATTTTTGTTTATTTTTGACGTTGAGTGGTATTTAAAGACAGACAAGTGAAAAAAGATCATATTGCGACAATGTTTCGATAAGAGATGCCGCCACATGTCTTTAATCACATTGGAAGTTTCCTAGATGTTCTGAACCAGTAATTAAGACAAGCAGAGCTCGGCGTACTTATGCGTAGGTATTGTAAAATATAATTCATTAAACTGATCCCGATATGATTTCTAACAATACCATTCACTTCCGCATCGCACAAAAGACAACAATAGTATCAATTTATTTATGCAGTATATGGTTTTACAAAAAAAAAACCGTATAAATTACACGTGGGCATTAGATATTAGGTAACACTGGACTTGACCTTGATACTAGCGCGAATATATTGTTTTTAGAGTATTACGCCATATATGGGAATTTATATGAAACAGCTCCTTAATAATTAAAAAAAAACCGTGCAGGATGTGATAAAGAAAAATATTTGGATATCTCTGCCTACCGCGTTAGGGACCTGGCGTGATGATATACGATATTTTTTGTATTATACTAATATTAATACGTATTATTATCTTATGCTTACTATAATAAAAACTTATGTGCTATATAATTGTTATAAAAATAAATAGTCACCAATGGTTAACACTGGTTTATGGTCATTGATAATATCATTCACAAAAGAAGTCCAAAAATTAACTTAGAGACAGAATGTCAGCTAAGATGTTTTATGTATACATATATAGGTATGTAAGTATATAGGTATACGTGTCAAGGCTACCAGGTGCCAATTAATATCAGACCGTTTGCTTCACAAAAACCTTAAAATATTCATAAACCTAATTAGTAAATTCAAATGCTTGACGTTACCAGTCTGATTTTTTTAAATATATGAGATACTTAATGGTCTATATATTAAATAAAAAAGCCGCAAAAAATTAACGCAATGCAAAAAGCTGTATAGACGTAATGGACCTTTGTCTCTATTTGGGAATAAAGCTAACATTTCATTATGGATTGATTTTCTTGCTCTGTTATAAAATATGAACAGTAGGTTTACGACTGCGACATTTAGAATGACATGAGTCGATTTTTTGTACTCTATTTAGATTTTACATTGGGACTCTACATTCGGACTCTACATGAAGTTGCTTGAAATGTTTGTGTTAATAATCATAACTATTAATACTAGTAAAGATTTAATATAGAAAATATTATATTTAAATAATAAACCTACTTTAAACATAATATTATGTTATTTAAGTTAAGGTCAAAATGAAGCTTTAAACTTTAAAGTTAAAATAAAGCTCTGTTTTAGGACAATATATATACATATATTACTAAAATATATGTAAGAAAGTGCTTTACCAAAATAGATTTACTCTATCGGAATATAGCTGTTTTATAAGAAACGTACATAATCAATGATAATAATTAGTAGCAAGTCCAAATAGTGCGTTTACAGCAAAATATAGTGCAGTTTAAATTTATAGTGTGCCATATCACAATAAAACACGCAGTTATTAATTTTATTGTTACACGTTTTGTGAATATCACCGAACTATAAATTATATACCGCTTTAATTACTTATGATTTTTCTAGATAGTTACACTACCTACCTACCCGAGTAAAAACATACGGGAGTTAAAAGGGTACATACCTAATTTGATAAGCAAAATTTATTAAATAAACCAATTTGTAACGCGATACTATCGATATACGAATCACTAAGCACTCGTAGCATTTTTTGTTTACGCAATTACACAATAATATCTACTCATACTTCGCTACAGTAATGTCGTTCGATTGCCCGAAGGTCGATTAATAGATTTTTTAGCACATGTTATTAATACGTGGCTGTGTAGCACTGATTTATTTTATTTCCTAGTTCATTGTTATGCAGCCATAATTGTGATAATACTGGTTGCCGTGTCAGGTCTGTCTTGTCAGTGAGACTATCCACTCTGGGACGGCCACTGTTCGATTCCGGGTTGATCTATTCCACTTGCAGTCGCTTTACTTCTGTTATTTTGAAGTTTAAGTTCAATTACTTGTTTCATATAACATATATAAATTTTCTTCATTATCAATTTTATTCGTATAAATCTTACTATACAATATTACTTATCTATTTTATATTCAACTAGTTGTTTAACTTAAACTTC
>DWFV01000397.1:0-14644 GCA_018246775.1 Parelbella machaon machaon
GTACACCGAGAACTGCGATCTTTCCTCTCACGCCGCACTTCGCTTCTATGATATTGTGTGTGTGTGTGTTTGTGTGTGTGTGTGTGTGTGTGTGTGTGTATGGTGTGTGTGTATGGTGTGTGTGTATGGTGTGTGTGTATGGTGTGTGTGTGTGTGTGTGTGTGTATGTCGATGTGTATATGTATATGTATTTACACACCTAACTGTCTATATACACTTGCCGGGTTCCAGCACAACCCAGTTTGATATTTTACAACAAATATAAATGCAATTAAATCCATAAATGTCATGTCTATACAGACTAACCTCTTTGGTGAGCTTTGATTTAATTTATATGTAGTAATTTACACGAAATAATTCACTTAAATTACTTTTAAACGCTCGAAATATTGTAGAGTTAAAACTTATCAGTGTATTAATTTTCAAGCAATAATAATTTTGACAAATTTTCATACACTTTATTATTATGCGCCTCTGCCGGGGTAATAATTAAAGTTTAATACACAGACTCGCCAGTGATCAATCCCTACATTATCTGAATGCAACTGACCCAAACGCCATCTAGCGGCGTCATTCGCTGATATTTTTGCTCGTTGACCCAAATACTTATTCCACTGACGCACGGGTACTGTTTGGTATTTATAGTCTTTGACTTTGCGGTAATACCATGTATTTTAAAATATTATTCGTATAGAAATACAATCCAGTTGATCGACTGGAATTTATTGTATTCCAATAATGGCCCCTAAAACTACCGCAACCTTAAAAAAATATATTAAAATATACTCGTATTTTATGCATAACATTTTTATAACTCATCCCATAAAAATACCAATGTGATAACGAAACCCAACAAACAAACGTATGCTAGACAAGAGAACGAATAAAAGAAGTAATAAAATATGAAATAAAATCAAAACTCGAATAAATATAAAAAAGCAGTAAAGTAAGACATTGGTACCGAGATATAATATAAAAATATAATCATATCATACATATGTCATACACATTTTTATGAACTTATGCGAGACGCAAGATAGCTACGTATGATATCTATGGAAGTCATTGTTTTCAATGAAAACTTTTTCATTAATTCACAGACGGCTATATTGATACAGTATTTTGTGATCGTGACTTCCAAACTGGAGATTGGTGTATCTTGTCTTGTCTTCTCTAACTGCAATATCACCCGAGCGTTCAGATCAGAACTAAAGGGAGAACCGACTGCATTGTGTTTAAGTTTATTTTATACATTGTTCTTAAATTTTTCATTCGTTAATAGAATACCATTAATGATTTGATTACCTGGTCTTCATTCTTATTATTATTTGTAGTACAAAAGGAAAAAATTAAACTCCTGTAGTGACAATTTAAATAAATTTCATTTCTGGTTAACGATAATGTCGACATACTTACGTCCTATGTAGTATTCTTTAACGTAATAAAATGGCCAAGTTAGATATTATACTACGCCAAGAAAGCATCATACATTTGTAGTTTTATCATCAAGACTGACTTGACTGCCTCATTGATCGAGTGGTTGCAAGCGTGACTGTCGATCGAGAGGTCCTGGGTTCAAATCCCGGGTCGGGTGCTGTTGGATTTTTTTAATTTAGAATTTCTAATTGTGACTCGGAGTCTGGAATGGTGCCCGGTGTATGCCAATAGGCTCACCACCTATTCCATGGGACTTAAACGTAACTGGTGAAACGTGGGGGTGTACTACACTCCTCTGCCTATCCCTTCGGGGATTACAGGCGTGATGTTACGTTCAATACATTAATTGTATTTTTACCTTTCAGCTTTCGACAATTGGATTGCGTAGTGCAGTACGAAGGAATTTCAAATGAGGAAGGAGATCTGAAGTAGATATAGGTCAAAGGCCTCGATTAAACGATAATAAGTCACAGAAGGTTGACATGGACAAATCCACTTTCAGAAACATTTTATTATAACTACATTAATAATAAATGGTATGAAATAAATACGATGACAACCATTCGCGTGACGATAAACACTTCGATGCTATTCGGACTGTTTGAGTGTGCCACCGAAACCTTTAAAACTGATACGAATGTTCCACCTCCCGAACTTTACGGTTTATAGATCGATATCGTACCTTCTTCGTGTGACTAGCCCTCGGTTGCAAGTAATTGGATTTAGATTGAGTCGAATTAGAAATTTTCTCGGTAACTTTTGTTTTTGAGGAAATGACTTTTTGATGGAACGCATCAACATCGAATTTTCCAACATCAGACAGACCCTCAGCTCGGCGATCTCATTTTCCTTTGGAAAGGGAAAATTGGTGGAAAGAATTGGAAAAGTTTTGAAAGTGCGGCGGTGGATTTTATTTTTCTTAAAGGTAGGTACTCGAAAGAATTCATGGCTCTATAAAATACGTCTATTGTTGTAATAAAAAAAGGCTTTTTTAAAACGTAGCGTAGGTAATAGATATTCTCTCTGGCTGCTGCATACAAAATAGGTTATAAGTAAGGCTTTTAAGGTAGCTGCAGGCCGTTATTTTGCTTAATTAATTAAATTGCGGCAATAAAAGTTAAAAGATTTTAAGATACAAAGTATAAATTTCAGTTACGTTTTCTTTATTCTTGTCGTTATGAATCAGACGTAGATAATAATCAGCCAAGCTGTGTAGTAACTGGTCACTAATAGTCATTGATGGATATATAATTATATATATAAATTCGTTAGCAGGATTCACATATCTACTCTTATATCAGAATATAACAGTATGGAGAACTGTATTGCATGTAAATTTTCCCAAGAGATTTTCTATCACTTAAAAGGCAAATGATACTTTATATTTAAAAAGGAAATTTGTAAGAAAAACTCTCAGTACCAGAGTTAGAATTCAGGATCTTCGAATTGTGGGCTGAGTTTTAAGCCACTATCACAAACATTTTAGTAACAATAATTTTAAATTGGCAATGACGTGAAGAGTAAATCACTTAGTCATTATATTCTTCTAAAGCTCATTAAAATATATATCCAGATTATTCATATTACTGTGCACTTTTTACAAACGTACCGCGGAATGGTTTCATTTCGTTCGTATAATGTACAGGGGGCAGTAAACTTCATGTATTATTTATTTACACATGAGGGGCGTACAGGAGAGCGCCGTGAAATATTGAGCCAGGGCGCCGTTATTTAGGCAAATTTTACCAAAAATATGCTCCTGAATAAAATTTCTATACTGAAATTTTCTAGAACTTCCCAGAATTGTGAGGAGTTTATCGAGTTATCTCTGGCGAGTACAATATGAAGGTTTTACATTTTATGGTCTCCCTCGTGGCGCTATTGTATCTATTATGTTTGGTTAACTCCTGGTAATGTTTCTCACTCATTTTATTTAGAATGCAAGTTGAAAATTTCTGTAACTAACTCTAGAAAATATGTGGAGCCACATGATAGATATATATGATGTGACGCCTACTTTTATATGTATGTGCCAGCTTAAGAGTGTCTTAAAGTTCTAGGTAGCTACGTTAACTAAAATATTATTTTGGCGGCAAAGATATCAAAAATCTTTGTTTAATTAAAGTACAAAAAAAATGAGGATATATGACGCAAAAATGCTTCATTAATCCACACGACACGATCGATGCAGGCGCAAATTTTATTCATCTGCCGACCAATCCGGAATGTTATGTGCAGTTTGAACCATTTCTACAATTTTCCATTTTCCAGTGCAGCACAAAACGCCCGGTCGGAGATATGCATTAACGGCCGTGTTTTATTTATTCGTTGCTACTCTCGAAAAGTGCATTAGTACTGAATATTCGCTTCTAAAGGCCACGTCGGCGGTCAAAGCGTTAGAGATGCAACGTTTGTCAGTATTGTTAATGTGGTCATGACGTTTTCTAGACACGACTTTTAGATGGAATATTTTATTCATTCGTTTCAAACGGAAAGTGCATTAGAGGATATTACTCAGCGTATATCGTTTTTCAAGTAATGTTAGGCCACAGATAGCCATATTATTACGAGAAATTCACACAGAAATGGTATTATAAGGTAGGGAACGACAGAAATACTTTATAATTTCATTGGACTCCACGTCCGTTTTAACTTTGAAAGCGCAATAATTAAGGCACCTTTTTAATTTTTTCCTTTTTTCGAATTTAGTATCTGAATTGACTTTGTAATAGGAGCTTAAAAGAGTTATAAGAGCATAATAATTGAATATTAATAGAAATATGTTCAAAAGTAATAGAAAATTAATGGTGAACAGCATAAACATAATTTAAAATAATCAACAAAAGGTCTTATTGATAATTAAGTAAAAAAGCTAAAATACACACTAAATTGAAAATCGTGATTAAGACTCAGAGGCACAGCTAAGTTCAATCAATCTGAAAAGAACGAACTTAAACGAACATAGACAAGTAATAAATTCACTTTAAACGTCAACAAACAAAGGGATGGGCTATCAGTTAATTAAATACCAATTTGGTTAATAAATTGAATATGTAAAGTAGCCGCAGTGCAAACGAAATTAAATTAGTCAGGTAGAATGAATATAATTCGATGAAATTATAATAAGCGCATGCTTTTTGATCCCTGGATAAAATGTGAAAGGCTAATGGCGCCCTGCTGGACTCTCACAAAATTACTATATTGCTGGAAGAGTCTACAAAGTTAAAGAAAAAACAGTACGTTCCTTTGGAGCCGTGCCTCCACTGTATGATTCATTTGAAGGTTGTGGTTACCATATCCCGTAGGTGACCGGCTTAGGACTCAAGAATACGACGCGTTAAGCAACTTTAAATAGGACAATAACTGTTGGTAACTGCGCATATACTCAAATATACTAATTGGACTTACGTTACTAACAGTCCTATTCTTGCAATTTTGATAAAGGGTAACTAAAGATATAATAATCTTATTAACGAATAATTCTTTCTATTTGAATTGTTGACCTAGCTTGTTCCTAAAGGCCTGTATGGGGTAGGTTGTACGTGTAAAAATATAACAAACATATATGTATGTATATACATATGAAGCATATTCCTACATATATACATATGTGTATGTATTTAGCATGTCTTAGATCAAACCATGATAGTGTAACTATGCTGTTTTGCTGGTCGATAAGAGATATGCGGTATCTGCCATCCCATCAACCTCCAACTTTGCAGTGAATAGACAGGGCTTTTGAGAGGATTTGTTTAACCACTCGATTATTCATTTTGGTTGATACGTGAAAGTGAAATAAATAGAGTTAACATCTTACGATATCCAGTACGTCTGTGTTTAAATCTGGGTGGGGCATCTCCGGGGCGTCCGGCCACAGGCCTAAACTAATTAGACCCCCTGCTCTATCAATGTTGTCGCAGCGCGGCCCGGTTTAATGCGTGTGTCTCCATTAGCCACCCCAAGTTTAAACACCCCTGTGTACAGTGACAATTCGCCAAAATTGATTTGTGCCTGTTTGATGTTCGACCTAGGGGGCTATTTATAGTTTGTGTCAGATGTGATCATCTGACGGCTGTGGGTTGAGGGGATTTTTCGTGAAAGTTTAAAACCATTTTTTTTTCTCTGCCTATTTTAAAATTTTTTGATTATTACGTTATATTTACAGTTTTTGTATCAACAATATAATTTAAGATTTAGGTAATTTTGATTTTCAGCCTAGAAGGGTAAGAAAAGGAAATAATATTTAAGTTACCATTACATTTTTCTTACAGAAATCCGTCATACTTTATGTACAGACTTGCAGAAATGTTATTTAAATTTTTTTAACTTAGGACATTTCATTTTGGTTTGTAGGTACGTGCACGTGCGTCAATAATCCCATACGTACAGTGACAATTGGCCGAAATTGATTAGTCCGTGTTTGATGTTTGCGTGGTTTAGGGGAGTTGGTTGTATTTGTAGTTTACCTTGTTTGCGAACACGTCCTGTCTGATTTTGTACTGTTTATTTTATACCATACCTACCTGCTGTAGGTACAGTTGCGCTTATGATGCGTTAGATGGTACATAAGATCTGTGAATTATTGATATTACATAAATACAAAGGTAATCTGGAATTCGCGTATTATTTACGTAGAGAAAAAAGTTGCATGTAAATTATAAGGTTTTATATTGAACATCAGGATGTTTATGATTTATGAATATTATAGATATTAATTTTTAGGAAAACAAGTTATTATAAAGACAAAATTACATTTATCGAATTTCTTCCATATGAATCTGGGCATATTATTATAGTAACATCTTTCATATAAAAGCATTGTTTTTTTAAATATACATGAGCTAATCTCACAAAACATTCAGTCATTTTATAACATTAGATTTTTTTACAGACAAAAATCTAGACTTATTTAACATTCAAGAACATGGCAACACTGCGACTTTTCGCCGGTAGTGGGATGAATATTTGAAAAGGCGACGTTTTACTTTCCAGCAAATTCGGTCTTGGATACATTTTTTACATTGTATCATTATAAAATCTTATACAATAAGATTACACATGAATATAAATGTGTAATAGAACCACAGCACTCAAAATAAACACACAAGAAACAAAACAAAATCTAATAAAAGAACAATACAGTGTTGACTTCATTATGTAAATATCATATGTCGTATGTTAAAAATCAACGCCATACGTGATATGCAAGGTTAAATACGCTATGATGATAATATTTTCCTCAAAGCGAACTAGTCACAGTTACGAGTATCGACACAACGCAAGTGTAAAATGTGATAAAAATGAAGATCGTATTAATAATATTATTTTTTTCACTTTTCACAATATGTGTGCAAACGAAAGACTTGGTACTCGGTACCAGAGTGAACAACTTGTTGATATCCACGGAGAGGGTTGTGTACAATAAAATACCTTTAATAAGACGGGATAAGGATTATTCGTATACCGATCCCCAGCAGCGGATTATTAAAGTGAGTTTAAAAGATTTAATACGGGCCGAGCTTATTACTAGACTAAGGAAAATCTAATGACTATTATTACATTTCGACCAGATATAATGAAATTATACAAGAACACATATTCGTGACGTATAATCACGTATATGTGTTCTTGTATAATTGCGTATACTTGTATAATACGTATAAATGTAGCGTCATTATTATGATGGTTTATAGCTGTTTCTTTTTACGTTATTAACGTTATATGTTTTGTTTATATTATCTTACAATATATAACACTGGTATACTTGCAAATGTATAAGTATTCCCGTAGATAAAATTTCCAGTCTTGTAATGATTATAATATTAACGTAACCTTAGATAAACTGAAGCGTAAACAGAAATAGTATTAACCCAATCAATCACTATCTCAACGTTTATTTATGTGAACTAAATCTCTACCTGCAATTTATTTGTATTTCAAATATAATTGTTTAATTAGTAATTACAAAAATATTGTATATATTGCTATAGCAATTGGTACAGTGCTTTAATATATACATACATATCATGGACGAATATTTGTCTCGGAGTCTGATTTATTATATGTATATAACATAGATCTAATTCGTAATAACATGGGGGGTTCAATCTGTAGACATTTTAATTTTAAATACGTTATTAATTACTATTAAGTTGTGAGGAGTATGTCCATAATGTTCTCCAACATTTGTTTATCAATATCGCAAAATATTTTGGGTATAATATGAAGGGTTTATCCCTTTTTATCCCCGATTTGCAGTTTACTCATAGATCCTCCTGCGAAACTGCCCATCTGATTTCGATAAAATTTGGTATATTATTCATGTATAGAAGAGGGCTTTTAATTAATAAAACAAAAATCGCTCAAGCAATCCTCCCTCTCCTGCAATTCAATTTTCGAAATAAATTATTCCATTTTGTTCTTAGAAATATAACTTTTTTTTATTATTTCAAAGCCAATTACAAACGATGTATTAACTTTTAATGGATTTTGTTGGCATACATAATAACCGTAAATAAGACAGAATTACTCGTGTCATTAAATATGGTACAAACATATCTTAAACACATACCTACCTACCTAGATTACCTGCCTCAGACATCATACTACATTTGCGTAAATTAGGCAATCCCTTTGTGGTTCTATGTAATCATTACTGTTCGAATTCTCAATCTGATTGCAGATAACCGGACACACGAGCTGTGCAAATCCTATATTCGGAATGCGCATATATTTATAATACATTTCTTACTTGCGTTCTAATAATATTTTAGGAAAAATATAAAGGGAAAATTCCATTAACTAGAAGTCCAACAGAGTTCGAAAAACGATAGTAATTAATTAAATTTCATATCTAAACATTATTGAATATTATTAGAATTTCTTTTATGGGTCCTCTGCATAACACGTTAGATAATACAAAATTAATTTTTGTGTATTCGCTAATGAAAATAAACGTATCTTTGACGTCGTTCACACATAACTTTTGAGTGTAAATTATAACATACGGTTTTTATTTAGTATCTTTGTTCCTTAGTCACTTTAAGAATAAATAAGTTTTAGTATTCATACTGGTAACCTTTAGTACATGTTAATAAAATTCTTTACAACTTTGCAAAGGTTAAGAAAGTTCGCTTATCAGAAAACGATGTTCACATCTAGTTCTGACCTCGTTTATTTCTATTTCAGGGCATTATCGCGCGTGACTTATCCCGAACGGAAGGGGAAGTCACGGTGACAGAAGGTGGAGTTGGTGACACGCACGTTAAGTTGCACTTGCGGAGTGAAAGGGGGGAGGGGCTCAACTATCTCATACTCATATTTACGAAAAATACTTAGAGTTACTTAAGTAATATTTACATTAAGCATTCCATTTTAGAAACTGCCAAGACTAAATCACACAATATTAGTTAAATACACAAGCAAATATAAATGTTTTACAATTCAAATGGTTCCGTGATATCTGGTTATAATCAGCAAGCATTTATATAGCAAGTCAAAATATAACATGTAATTATTATGCTTGTCTTTCTCAAGGCAGTTCTAGGCACAAGTTTTATTTATATTTGTATGTAGAGGCTAGAGTCTGAGTCAGGGAGTTAAGCGTGATGGAGGTTTTTGTGCCCTCGCTACAAGATGTCACTCATTATAACGCACGCTCGCGTCATCGCGGACAATTATACTACAACGCGTTAGTGTAAGTTTAACGATGGTGTGTTTTGCCAGTGTAAAGTCAACATATCGATATATTATGCCTATAAATACATATGTATGTTATGTAGGTGGTCTCAAATCAAAGAACTAAGGAAGATTTATTACTGTAGACTCAATTTTATAAACCATTTTTAATGTTTTGTACGATTATATAATTTATTTCCTGGTATTATATTTGTTTTATTTTGTTCAATGTTTGGAACTGTAGAATCTCCGATTAATTATATCTAAGCATGTCTTTGTCTTATGTTAAATATTCTCTCAAATGCTTGCGTAAATTTGTCGTACGGCTTACAGTTTTATAATATATGAAATTGGATATAATAAAATAATTTAATGTATGCGTTAATTTCAAGACCAATTTAAAAACCTATTTCATACAGACAGAATTTAACTTATAATCACTTGAAACTTCATTCACTCGTCAACACCGGAAGTTACACACAGTAAAATACGTTTATACAGTACATATTTAAATATAGGTATTAGCTATATTCCGAGAAAGTTTTAACTACTTTCAAAATTTAAAGCGCAGACATTAATAATTATTGTTGGGTCAATGTTAATTTTAAAACGCATCGGCAAACAATTGTATGTTAATTTTATTGTTCACTCGGTGATCCGTTGTGACTATTTCAAATGAAGACATAAATTTCAAACGGGGACACGACAACAAGAATGCATAATGACATAGCACTTTCACGTAGGACATTGTTTGACTACTGCATTGTCCTCATATTTATGTTAGGTCCATGTACATCGTTATAATGAAGACATCTTAAACACGTATTCCTTCACTAATTGCTCCAAGTGATTTCCAGTTCCGTATACAATGAAGGTTTAATGTGGTAATGGAATATATGCACAGAACATACTAAGCATTGTATTGTAAAATGTATGTGATATTTAAAAGTTGGTACATGTATGCCGTTTTTGCGTGGTGTTGAGTGCATTGCTGGATGCTATTCCAGACTCGTCGCCGCGTCATCTCGCTTTGATCTTCCCTCGACTTTTTGCGAGCCCTTGTTTAATGTGACGACAAATAACTCAAACAGGAACCCGGGACGTTTTGATTTTATAGAGTACAACGTGTTTTAGCGTTTTGAATATGCACTTTGTCATTAGTGCGTATGCCAACAATTATCGTTTAAATATAGGACAGTACTTTGCAAAATATCTATTTATATCCATATTTGATTTTTGTATCTTCTCGTACATTCAAGGGTTTAATTGATATGATAGGTTCAAATGATATGACATATCATATGGATAATTTATTTTAATAATTTAAAGCTAACATGATACATTTCAACACCATCCCCCGGGATAGTAAGGTGAAACCTGGAGCGGTACTTTAGTGCTATTTGAGACCGACTATCAAATGTCACAGTCTGCAGAAAAAAAATTAACTACAACAAAATTAAAAACTCACGAAATATCTTTAATAAACGTAATTTAAAATCTGGAATAACTTGCCATAACATATTTTATAGACAAACATATAAATTAAAATTTGCAATCATACTTACGGTCTACAAGGCTAGATGGTCTTCCCTTTATTAATTATTTGACTCTTTCTTTTTTTTTCTTTAAATTTTCATTTCTTTTATCAATGCTCTCATTATTAAATAAACCTAAATATCCTTTCTTTCCTTTATTTCTTTCTTCCTTTTTTAAACTGTCCGTTATATTATTCGATATTCTCTTTATTTATTCAACTTAAATATCTTTTCTTCCTTTTATTAACATATTGCTTTATTAAACTTTCTTTTCTTTAACCAGTGCTCTCCGTATTTAATCAACCTAAATATCCCTCGTTTCGTGTGTATTTGGTATCCATACAGTGAGATCACCAACGTTCACAGGATGTTTGCGAACGCGCGGCTGTGTTCTGTCAGCGTCACTTTGCGCTTTTATTTTGATCGGCTTATTTAAGCATCGTGCAAATTTGATGTAATATCAACGTGTTTGAAGTCTCGCCAATTTACAATTATTTACGTTATGCTTATGCTTGATTCTGACGTGAACATTTCTTTCCTAATCAAATTTTGTCATATTAGTCACGCACTTGCTTATAATATGGTGAGTTTTATGGAAAATTCAATCACTCTATTTAGGAAAAATCCCATTATGGCTAAATTCAAAATTATAAATCATGTTTACTATAGTTGGTTTTGAAAAGATATCCGTTTAAACACATTATTTTTTTAATTAATTATTTTGCCTTTACGTATACTAAACGATTAAAACCTCTCGATGTTCATCTACCTTTTGCTATTGGCACTACCGTTTGCCTTCCTAACTGCATTGTATTGTAGCAAAAAATTTTTCGTTCAAACAATATGATCCATTGACGAATTATGGATATGTAGCTAACTGTGGACGTAACGTACCAAAATACTCCGCCTATTCCAATCGCTATTTCCAATTCTAATATCGAATGCACATCCGAGTGAAACGCGTTCGTCGGAGCTCCATTTGGCTTGATTGAGCGCCGACTACAATAGACCGACGCGGACGGATGGTTCAGACAAGGATATACCTATGGATATTACTATAATTGGTCCATACGCTCTGCCGTTTCATTAATAGAAAGGGAACAGAACTCTTAAATGCTTAGCGAAAATTAATCTCGTTATATACGAGTATGATAAAGCAGTAAGTCGTAGAAATATCCAATATATGAGCTTATTATGTATCGTGTATAACAGACTATCAAATTTAATTTTAACTATTGTATTTAATAGCTAATATTGGATGGTACAATATGATTACACTAACTGGTAACTAAAGCAAAAATTAACGTACATTGTTATCATGAAAAAGGAAACTAGTTTTGTTCGGTCCTCGTTGTCGTTTTGTTGCAGTCTTATTATCAGTTAATACTAAGTAAAAGTTACCAGCTGACATTAACACTTTTATTCGTGCAGTTCTAGTCAAGGCCATGGCATATACTAATTGTGTACTTACCAATCGCCAATTAGTAAAACAATAGTAAAACGTCAAAATAATATTAAGACTTGCGATTCCTTAGTGATATGTCAATTGTTTCCGAATAAACTGCTTTATACAAATAATAAAATCGAATCATATATTTATGCAAAATAACATTATTTGGTTATTGTGTATGAATCATAATATGGAAGTATCGGAGGTACTTGTACAATATGTCCATAATTGAGTGACCCTACTACTAAACTGAACATATCAATCTCCCGCAGGCGAATTGATATTTCCTCTTTCCGTCCAATACGTGGTTAATTGCGTTTCCGCTGTCCATTGTTCAACGGGCGGCCAATGTGATTACATTAGCGTTTTAAATTATTACTATAGATAGCACGGTTTGACAGGTATTTGAATAGTTAATAAAAGGCATTATTTTACACAAAAGGTAATGTAAATGTAAATTTTGAAATATCTACTATAGATTTTTAATAGTGGCTACCAACAATACATGTTGCTTTATTGTCTACCAAAAATACATATTAAAAAGAGACATAATATGAAATTTTTTGTTAACTAAATAGTCATAATAATATCCGTACAGTCGTGTTCGAAAGTCAATTTACCTTCTTATTTTCAATATATAAATGTAAAATGACTATTACATGTATATACATACATGTGTGTGTGTCATACATGTAGTGAGTGGTAGGTATGAGTCTAGCAACATTCTTTCTAACATTTTTAAGCGTAATTAGTCTTTGAAGCCGCACAATTCCAGAGGACTGGATAATTCGTACATTCTTAAGATTGTAATGACTTCATCTCTTAACTTTTCATATAGCAGGACTTCTTTTTGTACGGAAAGTGGAAGTGTCAAAAGGAACAAAGAAACACTTGACTTTTGCGGCGAGACTTAATTATACGAAATAAATACATATGTATGTTGCATTTGAATTATCGATTTTTTATCTCAAATATTCGAACACTAATTACTTAATTTAGCTTAAAATACCGGACTATATAATACCGGATACTACCGTACTATAATACCGTGTAAAACCCATTTCATTTTATCAGTAATTTAGTCCCTCGATTAAAATTTACATACTTGAATACTTTATTAATTGTTACTAATGGCTTTTAGCACTAGTTTCTAGTTTCATCATGGTCATAATCTCATCAGCCTCTATTGTTTCACTGTTAGACGCAGCATCAGGATCGATGTCTAATGTTCCACTGCTGGACATTGGAAATTCCAAGGTTACTTACATTCTCTTTATACATTATGTATACATGCAACATTTCACTTAAAACTGTCGTAATTTAGGTCGTAAGATACATATTTGAAACGGACATTTGCACATGTAATACTTGTACATGTGATACTCGTATGTCTTTTTCGTACGGCGGTACCTACGTGTAAATTCAGTGTCATTAATGAAATGTATTCTTTTTACACGATATTTGCCAAATATGTAAAACTATTTGATTTACATATTTGGCAAATATGAAATTTATAGGGGAACACGGATCTACTACGCAATGTATATAGTCTAAAGTAAATGACAGCAAAAAAGGGAGTCCAACATGTTTTATGCGACCCCCATTCACGTGCCGAATTCGGTGACATTGAGTGACAGCCGTTTAACCTTTTTGCCTACTCGACAGTCCAACTAGGGTAGACTTTTTATAGCGGCCATTAAATAAATCATAGCCTCTAATAAGCAGCATAGCATATAATTATAGTTGTCTTCAAATAAAAAGGGGTCGAAGACAGGCCGCGCCATATGGTACGAGTAACGTGTTATTTTTCTACGTTTTTGCATCGTATCTCACTTTATATAAGGTGATTAATTACATAGAAAGTGTGTAGTGTTTGATATTACGTAATTTTATGTGGTTTTGATATTACGCATGGACCTTGTGCACATTTTCATATATTGGGAATATTATTAACCATAGATTTTGTAGTTTGACTGTGTTTCCTGTGAGTTTCACAATTCATATATTATAGGAAATAATAATTTTATGTTATGAACATGCTTCTTAAAAGAGATAAAGTGTAAAGGCTAAAGAAAATATCGCGAGGAAACGCACATACCTTAGCAATATTTCAACAATATCCTTTCGACAATATCCTTTAAGGGACGTGAAGTCCGCACGCCCGCACTTGACCAGCGTGTCAGACTATGGCATTGACCCTTCTTATTCTAATAGGAGATCTGTACTTAACAGTGAAACGACTAAGAGATTGCTCACGATTTTGTAATTTACGGCAAAAAAATTGTGTTTTTAAATAAACGCCTCATATATTTCTATCCTACGTTTACTTATAAAACACGACCCGATAAAAATGTGAACTAATAATTATGAAAATTATTTTGTAAGTTTTAATTTTAAACAACATTTTGTAATTGTAAGATGTAATATGAGGAAAATGAGGAAACAAGATGAAAAACGTAACATCACGGCTGTAATCCCCGAAGGGGTAGGCAGAGAAGTGTAGTACGCTCCCACGTTTCACCAGTTACGTTTAAGTCCCATGGAA
>DWFV01000398.1:0-14640 GCA_018246775.1 Parelbella machaon machaon
ACCTTTAATACAGGCACAGGTTGACCCTTTTAAATACGCTAATTCATTACTACTGTAAGATTGACAACATTTCCGAGCATTTCTTCACATTGTTTTCAAGATACATCATTGCAAAATTAAAAACATATTCCTTATCAAGCGAATAACATTGAACCAACCTCTTCGACGAGATAAATGCAAGACAAGGAACTCACAGTTATTAGCCCATGTCGCAATTCTACACGACAATGTTCGGTGGGCGCTACCGTTGGCATAGCTCGCGATCATTGTGCCATTGTTCTCCGTCGCACGTCCGGGCACCAGTCACAATACAATCATAGCTAAATTATTCAAATATAAACCATAATCCACTCGGAATAGATCTCAAAGTGGCGTGACTAATGAGATTCTTACCACGAACTGTCGTAGAAATAAACATTGATTGTATTTGTAAAGCACCAATAAACCATCTACCTATTTATCATGGAATATGTTTATCGAATCTTATCTAGACCGGTCGGTCGGCACGAGACGTTTGAACTTTGTAGTTCTATTGTTTTCAAAATCTCTGCATAATATCGGTTTGACTATCTTACTATAAAATGTCTGGTGAGTGTTTATACACATGATTATACAGCTATGTACCGGCTTAACTCACGTACGTTGCAGATTGAGTCTCCGCTGCGACCTCGCCGCAATCGGTGGGAGCTCATGATGACCTTGTATAGTTCCGAAACTAGTCGGGCTATCCCGCAAAACATGTTTCGAGTTAAATTGATTTTAATATCGGTGCGATTTTGATTTAGACATCTAAATAATGGATTGTCGAGATCTCTAAGTAATGTTATAATCCTGAGGCGTTGGAAACCGTTACTAGGATGTGGCATTCTTTAGAACAACTTGTATGTTTTGAACAGTTACATTATGTAGTCGTTTTAGAATGTCTTTTCTCGGAGGCGATTTTATATGATCCATTTAAAAACTGCGATATTGACTAGCAGTAGAACAAAAATTAAATACATAGGTAGATACAAATACACTGGTGATGATGGGAAAAGTATTATTATTTAATCATCAAGCCAGGTCCTTTATAAGGTAGGCAGACAACAGGGAGTGCTAAATATCTCTATCCTATGGAAAAGTCTTACTTTAAAATATGGATATAAACGATGAAATTGTTATTAGACAGTATGAATGTGGAAAAAAGCGGTGTTTTGTGATATGCTTATCTCCAGTAGTGTACATCGGTTGACACGAAAAGAGATGATGAAGTACGCATTACAAATTAGACAATAAGAAAAGTAGATATTTCTCCTTTGTAATTTAGATCAAACCCAAAGTGATTACTGAAACGTCATTCCACTCAACCGTCACGTTTTCATTCAAATAAATTTCTCCTATTCACACAGAAGTTGGCATGCGGCTAATTTATATTCAACGGACGGTCTCAAAGTTCACACAAATAATTTTGCGATGTTTCGCGCTACTTACGAACGTGCCACTTATGAAAAGAAAATATAATTGACTGCCTCGGTGGTCTTGTGGTTTGTTGCAAGCGCGTCCGCTGATCATAAGGTCCTAGATTCGATCCCCGGGTAGGGCAAGGTATCCTTGGTTATTTTCAACTTATAATTTCCAGTAATAGCACGAAGTCTGGATTTAAGCCGGGTGTATGGCAGTAGGCTCCCCCACTATACGACCGTGGGACATATAACGTAACTAGTGAATAGTGAGCCTACACTACTCTATCTTCCTTTTCGGGAAAACACAGGCGTGATACTATGTTACAATACAACTCAAATTCACGATAAACTTGCGAGAATTTATATATTTCGGGTATTCTTCTTGCACCTTAGAATAATCGCGATATCGACATTTCGGTAACGAACATACCAAAATAGGTGCATTTTAAACACTTAAAAAACCACCCAAGTCATTAATTTTATTCAAATGTGTCTCCATTTCGATACAGCAAACGCTGTAAATATCTCAGCCAAGGTTACCGTATCGGACGATGAACTCGACATTACAAATGTAGGTATAATCAAGGTTAATGAGACTTCGCTGACGTGCTGTTGTGATTACGAGTCAATTTCACAGTACCCACTGACCCAGTAGTATCGTAAGCCTACTCTATTTAATAGTGCATACACATGTACCTTGCATATTATATAAATGTGCAATTTCTCCTGCGTTGTAAGCATGTGCTACATAAGTAGATACGATACAAAAAAATCTTAACAATGAACAGATGAATATTTTCTTGTCACTGATCTTTATAAAGGAAAATAAACATACATATCTCCACGCAAAGTCTCATACGGGGTAAGCAGAGAGTACTGAGTGCCAAATATCCCTATCCTTGCATATTCAAAACATTTCATATATGTACTGATTACTCACGCATCTCACTGACAAGTGTGAAAAATTGAAAAAAAATGGAAAAAAAAATGCTAAATGTGGAAATTGCTGAAATATACAACTATCGTTGTACCAATATACCAATAATATCGACTTCCCATACGGCCATTTAAATGTAAACTAAGCTAGGCTTTTAGCATAGAATAAATAGAAAGTTGATAAACTAAATATAAATGTACATATATCATTAAATATTGATTGAAAAAAATACATTCATTGGCAGACCAAATACCTAAGCTCATCACGCTTATATTGTTTTTGAATGGGAGGAATAAAACCCACAATCAATCCCGACTCAACAATCGTGTCACAGCCACTGAACCATAGCCAAAACCAATATAAGATAACATTTTAACAACGGCAATTGAAACATTAGATACTATTAAAATTTATGAATGGAAATTTAACAGCGCAATAAATATTGCAGATTCCGCGCAGTTAGCGGTGTTAATTAATCGTTTAAACATCGTAAACTTTGAAGGGGACGGAATGTCGGTGCCCATTAGTAATGTGTGTCTGTGGGTTACTATAGCCAACACTTTGATACTAAACAAGTAAACCGTACTCAATAGAGTTCACTAACACATGTATACAAAAACAAAGTAAACCATGATAACGATATTACTGATTGAAACGTAGATTATTGAGTTTTGTCATTGAATCCACATGAGCACGTTAATTAATGTATATGATATTTTTGTACGCTTTATACATATTAGCTCCTGTTTGTTTGTTTGTATGTATGTAACTTCCCTTCACTTTATTTTTTTACGTAACAGCGACATCTAGGAAGTCGCAACTCGATATATATACGAAAAAGATGGCACAGAGGGCACCACGCTTTTTTCACAATTATTCTAATATTTTTTCGTTCATTATTTTTATTCTACCTATATTAAGAATTATTTTTCACATTTTATTTCAATGTACTACAAAAGGGTGTTTTAAAATTTTTTTTTAACTGTATCTATTTATTTACATAAAATTTTGCTCATCACCAGCAGTGACGGCTACAATACTTTTGTAACGGCAATAAAAAACTAATAATAAATGAATACAAGATCAACTTTGTTTAATACTCGACTATTTGCATCCATTGGGCGACATTCGCCATTATTGAATGAGACAGGTCATCCTTCAAATGAAACACTAACCGCGGTTCGACATTGCCCGCGATAGTATTTCTTTATTTACAAAAAGCACACCACACCGCTCATTGTCTGCGACATGTAAATACCTACCTATACCTGTATTTAACGACTTCGCAGTAATATTTTCTTTCTCAGTTCGCGGTTTACCGAGAAAATACGCGCCGATGGAAAGCGGTAGAACCTTCTAGAGAATTTGCCTAAAAGTCGTCACAGACGGAGCTATAATATACATACATATGTATGTCACAGCAAACCATGTTATGACATATTACAATATATTTTCTATAGTGACACGAGGAACCGCACACGTAGCTATGATATACCTACATTTCTTTATTACATTGTCAAAATATGTAAACAGACACAAGACACAACTCGGTATAGCGAGACAAATTGTTGAACTGCTAATAACGCAAAGCTATATATACATATTATGGCATAGCTACCGTATTATAGATTGCTATAATATAGCACGATATATTATTACATATTATGGCACCGTTTATAACCACCTTTATATTAAGCGTTATATTAAGCGACGTCATTAACTTTACAAAATAATATGAAAATGTTATAGCCCACCGACTAACCAAACAGACTGCGAAGGTCGCACGTCAGCACGGAGGTCGCGCAGACTGAGTAGGAAATATGCTGGTGTAATGTAATATCTACGTATTTTCTCAGAGAAATACTCACGTATCAATTTACGCATGTTACTCCAAGTGTATGAACGCCACTAGGTACGAAATATCTGCGATATAATCTTAAGAGTTATTATACTCCTATTTTGTGTTGTTATGCATTTTGAACACCAAGTATTATTCGCTCTACCGACGCGGGAAAACATCGTGCCGAAACTTACGCATATTAAAATTGTAGACAAAAAATTGTTTAATAACTGATTATATAGCCTGCCATGCTTGCCGAGGGCGAGTCGGTTTTTCGAAAACATAGTAAGGCGTAAGTATTTTAACCCTTTTCATTTCGTGACCTGCGCCCTACAGTGCAATAATGATAAAAGGGTCGACGGCGACTCTATTACGTACGTGCACGATAAGCCGACGGTCAAAGAGCGCGTCATATAAGCTTCAGCTATTTATATCGACTCACTTATCTCACACTTGTTTATACTTGAACGTCAACAATCGCTACGGTGCGATTGATTTCGCTATAAGTGACGAAACCGACAACGAATGGCAATGATAATTATAATTGTTATTATATCAGCACGCCAGGTCCCTTACGGGCCAGACAGAAAGCTACTTATCTCCATGCTTATAGACCTGAAGTGCTTCTTCTACATTCATACGTTTCGGAGACTTCTGACTCCTCGATCATTCAATAAATGCAAAAATCAGTCAAACAGGTCAGTAAAGTATTGCTATTAACAATATATCAAAATAACAAAATAAATATTATTACTGGCAACTCTATATAATATAATATAACAACCTGACACCTGTAAGTCCCCGAAGGGGTATGCAGAGAAGTTTAACACTCTCAGTTTTCACCAATTGCTTTAAACATCCCATGTAACAAGGAGTTAGACTATACAATACACTGGGCACAAACCCAGACTCCGTGCTACTAGCGAGAATTCAACTTGGAAAAATCCAGTATTTGTTTGTAATATACATGTGCTATTTGATTAATAAAATAAACATGCTTTGAATATCACTGACGCGAGTGAATTGCCTTTGATCCGGCCAACATCAGCGCAAATCGAATGAGCGAATACGTACACATCCTGCGCCGAAGCTCGTTCACATTAAATAAACTAAAACACGTTAAATGTCACCGGCGCTAGAAATATCCACAGCGATTACGTTCAAATGTACCTTTACACGAATCTCGGACGTCGTGTTAAAAAGTTCAGCGATATAACTATGCATGTAAGTGTACATATATGAATATATGTATACACACAAATACAAATATAAGTATAACTAAATACTAATTGTCTTAAGTGTTTTTGACAAAGAACGCCGTAAGTATGCCACAACAGATATATATTTTAGGCAATTTAATGAAACTCTGTGTATAAAAACACTGCCTTTTTGGTCAAGCAATTGCAAGGGCGACTACCTATCGAAGAGTCCTGGTTTGAATTTAAATTTAAGTTAAGTTTGAATTTAAGTTGATAAAGGTTTGATTTCCGAATCAGGTACTATAGGATTTTTCTATCTTGAAATTTCTAGTAGCGGCGCGAAGTCTGAATTTATGCCCGGTGCATGGCAATAGGCTTACCACCTATTCGATAGTGGGACGTGAACGTAACTACTGAAACATAATCATATACTATACTCCTTTGCCCACCACTTCAGCGATTACAGGCATAATATTAAAATTGATTACTCCTGTAGTTAGAAAAAAATCATGTGCATAAACATAAACCGCTTTAAAATACCCAGCGAAATATTCGATACAACACGTCCCCAACATTTGTTTGAATCTTTATTTATTTCGCTTGTATGTATTATATCAGTAGGCTAATCAAAAGTTCCCACGTGTTTCATAGTCGTTATTGTTCAATGTCAGTAGTCCAATTAAGTCGAAACCGTAATCATTTCTTTTAGGTAAGCAAGTAAAAATTTCCTTGAGAATGCGTAATGAATATTCCAATATTATTTAAATATTGTAGGTTATAAATATTTTATATGACAGTAGCTCACTCGCTATTCCAAGGGACGTAGGTATAACATAACTTGTGAAAGAGGGAGTGTTAAACTCCTTTGCTTACTCCTTCGGCGAAATAGAGGCGTGATGTTATATTACAAATATTTTACATATACCGTAGACTTGTGTTACATTGATTGAAATAGTTTTATCATGACTTCTCCACTCCACTTCGTAAATGTACAAATCATTATTGATAGAATGAGCTTCAAGCTACTTACCAGTGGCAAGAGAGTTGTTGATCCTGCGTCGGATGGTCTCCTCCTCGAACGAGTACACGTAGTACTCCTCGTTGAGGTCGCGGAGGAACTGCGGCTTCACCAGCACAGCGCTCACCACGCCGAACAACCTTACGAATCCCAGTGGCGTAAAAACTGCAACAAATAATAATACCATGATCATCAACATCATTATCATCATCACCATCAACATCAACATCATTATCATTATTAACCCGTTTCCGTCCACTGCTGACAAAGGCCTCTCCAATAGCACGCCACTCAGCTCAATTATGAACCATATTTATACGACACATATTTGAAAATAAAATACACAACATCAATATTCACTTCCAAGCCTATCGTTGACCACAAGTATCCTTTAAAAGAAAGTCTAGAATTATCGAATATTACTGGTAACTTCAATTATATAGAGAGACCGTGACCTCGCTGCATGCGGCGGGAGCTCATGAGGAAGGACCTCGTTACAGCTACGAAACTAGTCGGGCCGTCCCGAGAAACGCACGTTAGTTATGCCGGCACATATATAATAATGTATATAGAGAGACTTAGAAACAAAACAAAATAAAAATGTTAAACGTAACGTAACTGTACTAATCTCAAAAGCGAAAACTCTAAACGTCAAATTAAATCTTATGAACTAAACACTTTTAGCTACTAATATAAATATAAGAGACTATATATAAAAAATCCATACAAATACTTTAAGGTACAAAAAAACAAGCAGACCGACGGACAGACAGATCACGTCGCAATATTTTAACACGTGTCAATCATAAAACAATACTTCAGCACGTGTCGCAATTATTGAAAGCTGTCACAATGTTATTATCAGTGAGTGTTTATTCTGTCAGCGGTCGTTAGACGGACAGCAAAAAAAAACAGACCGTTCGTAAGGAATTTCTCGAACTTTCTCTCCAACTTCAGAACGCAGGTTCTCAAACTTATTTCCTCTAACGCTCACTTTAAAAACCAATTATTTCCTGGCACCCTCGTAATACCTTTTTTTATTATACCTAGTGTACCATATCAGCTTGATCCGTTATCATAGTTAAAACTTGTATCATTAAAATCCTCCAGCGCCCACAATAGGGCGTTACCGCCCATTTGAGAAACACACCTTCTACAAACACATTGAATTGCGCAAGACAATTAATATTTACGATTGTGAGCTTTCATTTCACCAATATCATGCGTACGAGTTATGTTGCATCTGTGCAAACAGCTTCCAGTGTATGAAACCAAATGGTGTTTTTAATCACCGTACAAATCGATAATAGCAATAAATACTACACACGGCGATTATACTTTTCGTTCCACCGTGTTTTTTTGGCACGGATTATGTTCACTAATATAGCATAACTCCACGTCTGTATTACCTAGAAGGGGTAGGCAGAAGAGTGTAGTGCGATCACGTTCCACCTATTACAGTATACATCCCTTGAAATAGGATGTAAGAATATTGACATACACCGAGCATAAATCTAGAATATTATGTTCATTAATAAATTACTTCATAATGGAAATGATATGTCTGAATCTAATTTGGTAAATAGTGTTTTATTAACAGGTGTGTCAAATTTGGTTCAATTGAGAAAACTTAGAATTTCGATTAGAACAATTGCGAAAATTTAGAAAGACACCTAATAAACCAGGCGACAATTTCCCTAATACACGCAAACACAAATGACAAATTTCGAAAGTATATGCGACGGTAGGCAATAAACACACTATGACAAAACAAAAGATCTTTGTTTGAAAATTTATTTGTTAAAGTGTAATTTATTTCATTTCTTTTCATTCGTGCCAGGAACACATCCAAAGACAAACACATACGAGTACTCTTAGAGGCCATTACGAAATAGATAACATGGGCGGCGGTGACCACTTGTAAATACATACTGCCTTTTTACTACTTCCTTCACATAAAAAAAAAAATTGTTTACCGACTTTTTTTCTTCTGCCCATTCGTAAATCGAACGGAGAGCCCTATATACTATAGACTATATCTGTAACTGTTCTACTAAAAGACCATTCCTTTTTTCCATTGCCTTTCTATGCAACAGCATAACATAAGGTGATATAACTGGAATGTCGTTTGATTTCCTCAATGTCCGCGGGTAAACATGAAATTCTGGAAGCTCAAACTTCTATTATCCCCGTGGCTATTTTGCATCGCAAAATTCAGACGACAGCAATGACTTAACAATGTCATAACTATTCATTAGTCATCAAACTGACAAATCATTGACTATTCATTCCACTTCTGTTTCTAGTCCATTAACAATACCGTTATCGTGAACGATCAAATCCATGCTTCGTTGGCTATTGATATAACCATGCTGAGAAACAGTTATGTCAGTTGCTTAACCATTCGTGTATGAAAGAAGACATCTCTCAACAGTGACGGTAATAACGTGGAATATTCATATCCACACTAATAAATATTAAAAAAACATCCCAAAGTCGAGAAGGTGGGATAAGAAATGGAGAGTCTTCGAAACATATGTATGGAGAAAGTAAGGAATGTAGAAGTAGCACGACAGCTCTCTCTGCCTGTTCTGTAAGGGACCTGACGTGATGATACAATAATCACTACGTATGTAAATATAGTATCGGGTTTTTCTAACTTGAAATTGACAGTAGTAGCCCTGAATCTGAATTTTTGCCTGAAGTATAGTCTATAGGTTCACGCCCTATTCCATAATGGGGCATATAACAACTGGTAAATCATTAGAATGTACACCACTCCTCTGCCTAACCCGTTGGGGAAATACAGGCGTGACTTTATATTAAAAATACATTATATATTTATATCTAGTATAATTTGTGAAGCGAAATCTAATAACTTGTGAAGCGTAGACCGCGCTATGTTTTCCGCTGCGTATCGTGTGGCGAAAAACTCGAAAATTCCATTCGTTCGTGAGAACGTCCGTGATTACATTTTGTCTGCTTTACGACCTCCATTTACTCAATGCATGTACCCAGCGCAGTTACAACACGAACAGTACAAACATAGCACTTGCCCGCAACAATTTTAACAAGTTAAAACGTGCACTTAGCATTCTGCCGCGTCTTCTTCGCGTGCATGAAATTGTGAAGTGCAAAGATCGTCGTACGGATAAGTCATATCGTGTTTTGGAACGGTTTCCTTATTTCACTTTGGCCACTTACAACCCAAATACCAGGGACTGAGCGTTCTTTCAAATAGACCAGGTCGGAGAGGACAGCAGATTATAATTGAATTTAAAATATAACTTTAGTACATATCAATAGTCCTTTTTTACATTTCAATTGTTTAAAGGCAAGAGGATACCAGAGCGTCGTGATAAACCAAATCCTAAATAGCCAAGAATCATTTTTTTGTAATGAAGATTCGGTGACAGGAAATTTTTCACATGCTAGCCTACTATAGATTCGGAGGGTTTGACAGCAACAGCTCAAAATGCTAAAGTCTTATACCAATCTTGTCTTGGTCAGACATTCATATTGTACCTTTCCTTTTCACTTTATAGATTAATATTTAAAGTTTGTTTCGTGTTTGTGTGTGTATTATTGTTATTCTTGCATATTTGTTATTTCATAATAAAACATAATAGACAAAGTTATAATCCAATAATTACAAAATGTCCCGTGAAACTTGCAGATAAGAGTTCCAATCTATCTTACTTGTAACTAACTAACAGTCGTCAGTTGCCTATTATTACTATCATCGTCGTCAGCATTATTATCATTATAATAATCTTTATTAACATCGTCATCATCACCAACAACCCTTAACTGTTCCACGTTCGTCTGACAAAGCAACTTTTGACTTAATCCTAAAAGACATCTGCTAAACCGTACTTAGCCAGCGTGGTAGCCTATACCTTTAACACGTGCATCCAACAATGGAACGGTAAAAGGATTAACGGTAACGTAACGTAACATCACGCGTGTAATCCCCGAAGAGGTAGGCAGAGGAGTGTAGTACACTCCCACGTTTCACCAGTTACGTTTAAGTCCAATGGAATAAGTAGTGAGCCTATTGCCAAGGATTGATAATAATGATGGTAATGATGTCATAGGATATAAATAGTCATACATAAAAAATGTGCTAAAATAAATAAGAAACGAAAAACATAAATCTTAGATAAATATGTATGTAGGTACGCATTAAGCGGTTAAAAATATATTATGTTCGCCAGTATGGATTTATTGTATAGATATGATACGAACATGATTTACCGGTAGTATTTATCATTATTTCATGCCCACCAAATGGAGCCACAATCATAAATAAATATTAGTTTATCGTTAGTATGCATTACACTCAATACAAAGGTACATTACTAAGCCCCGATGTCTCGCAATGGAATACAGGATCGCCTACATAACGACAATTCCGAGATTCCTTCGCCTTAGCGACGCCATAAATATTTATTGTAGGCTTACAAAGGGTAATAAGATTTCGATAGCGATTTAAATTCACTATTCCATTCGATTTAATTCGTTAGGAAAAACGAAAAAATGTTCTAACACTTGCCTGAGTACCAACTGCGATGTTAAAGACGCAATGTAATCTTCGACTAGACTACAGTAACAAAATATTATATATTTTTGATCTTTATTATTATCATCACACCGGATTCCTTACAGGTTAGGTAGAGAGAACCAAACCTCTAATATCTTTATCCTTAAAGACCTGTTGAGCTTGTTCTACATTCATATATGCACAATGATTTCGGAGACAGAGCTAATTCTCTATAAAATACACACACTTTGTCTTTAGACTCGCTGTCTAATGTGTCAAATTAAACACATCATAGCAGCCAACATTGCGTGTGTAATGCCAATTGCCAAAACACGTGTAAACAAAACAATAAAAAAATATTTAACGAGTTATTTTTAAAAGCAATACCTGAAACAATAGGCCAGGGTATTTAAAGCACCCTAAAATGAACAGATGGTGAAGTAAGAAGTGTTTGAAACTAAAATGTAAATAATAAGAGAATGATGAATGTGGAGGGAGCACGTCATGTATTTAAGTATTACGAATCGGCATTCGGTGCTCTCTGCCTAGCGCGCAAGGGAATTTACCAAATTAATATCGAATAATCATTGAAAAATTGTTGCAAGATTCCATGTATAACAGTAAAACAAATTCTTAACTTAAGGTTTTATATCTGAGTTTATGTCGAAAAAGTTCATTGCCTTGACAACCGTAACTACGAAAACTGTTGTGTCAATATTAGTGAGCGAACAATATTTCAGAGCGTTGGGAAGTGACTATCAATAAATATTTTCTCTTGCGACAAATACAATGAGTATTAAAAACATACTATCTAATCCAGCATTAAAGAGCCAGAAATCTCTAGAATTAAACGAAGAATGGAATAATTTCATGAAGAGAATCGGCGAGGTGTCCGGTCTGGTGAAAGACTTGGCTAGCGGCGACAAGGAAAAAGCTGATGCGGCCAAAGTGTTAGCCGATCGATATCTCGCTGGAAAAGATATCGCCGAAGACGGCCTAGAAATGAAGATCAAAGACGACAGAACCGTTATTAACCAAAAGGCTTTCAAAACTAGCGACAAGAGCGATAAAGTAAGTAAGATCGACCTTGTACTTTTGGAAACGTACGTTCACTTGAGTGATTACAAACAGTAAAAAAAAGTTTAAAAAAAAAAAGTTAGTTAAAAAAAGTTTCTATATTAGTATATACTTGTTTAAATGTATGTAGTTTATCAGCTATTTAGATACCATAACACAAGCTGTCTTCTTGCATACTTTGGGATCACATGACTGTGTAAAGATGTCCCAAGACAATATTATTATTAGGGTAATAATTACAAGCAATGTATCAACTACGCTGCACTCAAAGCGGAGAAGCGTTGTGAGGGAATGTTATTTCTGCTTGTTTTGAACTGAACGACTATAAACAATCACTGTGCAAAGTGGGTTATCGTTGAATCCTTGCCTCCGCACTGACTACGGTCTATGTACACAACGATTGTAATAATCATTGTACACGCAAACAGCTGTACAATAATCGCATGGATGTACGATTCAACTAACGTAGAGATACTATATATGAGTCGAATTCAACAAATACTAGTTGGAAAATATTTTGGTCGAGATCTTTAATTGATGCACACACATGTACGTTTTGGATCTCAATTGTTTTATCTTGACAGTGAAAGCCATTTGGCCAGCGTCGTCCTATAAATATCTGGTTTATGTACACACTATTTGCATCTACTCATACTTGTGTTGCACATACACATCTACTCATACTTGTGTTGTTGTGTAAAATTTTTAAAGGCAAAATTAATGAGCTATGAACATGTAGAGTGCTCAATTAAAATGAATTGAAAGTTATGGATGGAAGGATTTCAATTTGAAAAAATTTTTAAAGTGAAATGCATTATGGCGCATTATGAAAGAATTTACTGAAATATTGACGACATAAAAGTAACTGTGATTTCCAGTGATAAAATCATTTAAAGTACATTTAAAATATTTGCTTTAAACATGCACTTGCTTGTAAAAACTCAAATGTATATTATTAAAAATAGATAAATATTATAATTCCAGTGTGAAACAGACAAGGATGCCTGGATGGCGGAGGTTGAAAGAGATGCAGAGCAACGTGCCCAGGATCGAAAGATTCGACGAGAGAAGGCTGATACACTGAAGACGCAAGCCATAAAAGCATTCAGACGAGAAGAGTATGAGAAAGCTCTCTCGTACTACAATCGCGCTATAGACCAAGTCAAAGACAACGCGATGCTCTACTGCGACAGAGCACTAACTAATATTAAATTGGGCAATTATGAAAAGGTAAACGCAGAATCACGATCACCTTGTAGAGTTGTAGAGTTCACTCGTAATTGGACTTTAGCTTTATTAAGTGCAAATAAAAGCTTCCGCATCTGTCGATAATCACGACTTTTTTTATTATTGCAATAAAATATCAATTCGAGAACTAATAAAAAAAACCTCTTTACTATAAGTGACTATTATGACTACAAAGTTTGGCTATAGACTTGCACCTTAAGATAAGATCTACATATAACATAATGAATCTTGGAAGTGTATTACACTCGGCCTAAGCCTCCAGGGAAATACAGGCGTGATGTTATGTATTACTATAAAGTTAACTGTGAGAACAAGTCTTAAAATGTAAATACAAAATACGTCACGGTACTCCAATAAGCTTCTGTTAATCGAAAAAACAGGGGAAAAACCGAACTGCACACGTATTTACTATTAATTTACTTAACTTACTTTATGTATATTACGAAATGAAATTAGCTGAGAAAACATTATTTGAATCGGAGTATCGTTTATTCTATTTTGAAAAACACATTACGATATTAAAATAACTAAAACGATAGAAAAAGGAGGCTTAAACTGTGACGCGGTTAAATCTATGCATCCGTTGCCTAACGTAACACTAAAATAAGCGGCGAGGTCAGTGTCCCCGGGCGCCGTCAACCAACATGCACCATCGCTTCCTAATTCCCTACATTAGCTGGTAGACAACGCATTACGATAAAATATAAGTGTCTGTATTTACAAGACACTATAAATACTGTTCTTGATCTATAGATCTTATATACGGTAATAATAGTCAATATATCGATGTAAATATCATATATGCATGTATGTATTATTATATCATCACGCCAGCTCCCTAACAGGTTAGACAAAGAACACCGAATGCTAAATATCCGTACAGACCAGAAGTGTTTCTATTATGATAAACATAATAATATGACAATATATTCTATATACGATAATGTTCTGTAGACCAACAGCCGGTGCAAAAACATAACAAAATTTCGCATCATCCATTGTGATAGTGCGTCAGAGTATGTAACAGCGTAATAAAAAAACCAGAACGGTTTAAAATAGTTTTATCGGTACACGAATTCAGTTGGCGAGCAAGTTTGCATTAGCACAGACTAACATTGGATTCAAACGCGCGCTCGCCGAGTAAGTCAGCTGTGAACAGACTAGAACAGGTTTAGCCAAGAGGTAATAATAATAATTGAATAATATGCCGATGGTTCAACGGAATACTGTTAAAATTACAAGATACATTCGCACAATTTGAAGTTTTGTATCCGGTGTATATCAATAGCCTCACTATCATATGAGACGGATAACATTACTAATAAAAGGTGGGAAT
>DWFV01000399.1:0-14628 GCA_018246775.1 Parelbella machaon machaon
CGTGCCCTCGCCCGCGCAGGTCCCAGCCGCTACACGCCGCTACACGCCGCTACACGCCGCTACACGCCGCTACACGCCGCTACACGCCACTACACGCCACTACACGCCACTACACATGCCTACACTATTAAGTGTTTCAATACATCCAGTATTCAATCTATTACAACTAACTATTTGTAACATACAACAGCAGCATATCCGAAATATTACCCCCAGCACCCGCCAAAAGGTACCTCGTAGATGAAGGGACCTCTTCGAGCGTACTTTGTATTATTTGGCCAATTTACACGATAACATCACAGCTGTGATACCCGAAACGGTAGCCAAATAAGTGTAATACACTCCCACATTTCACCAGTTACATTTAAGTCCCATGGAATAGATGGTAAACCTATTGCCATACACCAGGCACAATTCCAGACTCCGAATCACTACTAGAAACTCTAAATTAGAAAAAACCAATAGCACGCGACCCAAGATTTGAACCCAGGTCCTATCAATCAGCAGTCGCGCTTGCAACCACTCGACCAACGAGGCAGTCAATTTACACGGCATCTATATAAATTGTAGCCTACTTATTATTCTAGTATATAAACTATTTTACTGTGAAATCTCATTTGTATTCAATCAATAGTTTTTGCATAAAACTGTAACAAACATCCATACATCTCTTCATCAATATAAATATTGATTCGTATAAACTTTCGCATTTATAACATTAGCAGTATTATGCCTTTACTGACCGCTTTTAAAAAAACATACCTAGTCTACAAGTATACAAATATTTAATAGTTGATGCTATCTATCTAACTCTATAAAAAAGAACGTTGTACGTAACAAAAAAAATTAATGCCATTACTAAATATTCCTTTGCCTTTACAGCCGAAACTCACAATGGCGAGATGCAGAAGAAATGTGGACAACTTTTTGGAGGCGTGTCGAAAAATTGGAGTGGAAGAGGTAAGATTTCCCAATTTTTTTTTTATAGAAAAAAAAAAATATCGTACCAATATTTTGTAATGACTACTACTACCATTTATGTTATAATGATAATCATAGTTGACATTTAACCCTGTTTACCGCTAATCCATTCTTTCTAATTTGCAAAGTAGTATAAAGAAGCTAAAACTCGACGAAATATTAGTCTCGCGTTAAAACCATCTTGTTTGTAATTAGTTAAATTTGAATATGTGTTTTGTATTTTTGATCCAGCGGTTATTATCATTTAATTTCACGATATTTGTCATATTTTTGACCACTAAAAATGGTGTTCAAGTTGATAATACTCACGAAAGGGCAATACATTCGCGATGGCCTTGTGATAGTCTTACACCCCTAATCCCCATACCGCTATGTCAATTTCGAGTGTTGCAGGGTCTCGTATGATATCCTTACGCGAACCGACAAAAGAGAAATAATATATCAATTGTGAAACTAAGAGACGGATGGCGTGTGTTCCAGGAGCTCATCTGTTCGCCCGACGACATACTGAGGAACCATCCGGAGGCGGAGGGAGAGGGCGATCTGCTCCCTCTCGCTCACACACTCTCCGCCCTCCTCACACACGCCACGCCGCGCTCGCCTAAGGATATACATACAGACCCGCAATACCGATACCACTTGTCCGACTACCCCGACGACTACTACCCCGATGAGCCCCCTGAAGCGATCGAGGTCAACTACTGCCACATACAGCACCGAAGCAGGTATACGGAGGACAGATACATCAGCAACTTCAATAATTTCGAACACGGCAACAACTACACCATAGACGAGTCTGAAGAGTTTGCGCTCAGCTATGAAAATAACAACGCGGAAATACACCCGCATTATTCACCAACGTACATCGGCAGTGACGGGCTGCGGAGCAGAGGGCCCTATTACCAAACGAATAAGATTCAATTCGTCACGCCATTCTATAAAGGAGACGGTGTACTGAGGAGCGATAATTTCGAAATCTACGACACGGATGAGGTGGACTTTCCAGTGGACATCGTTGGAACGGAAATCAACACCGCGAGGTACGATCGAGAGAAGATGAATTTAGAGATACAGAACAATTTGAACAGTGAACCGATAAAAATAGAAGAATCTGCGAAGGACAGAGAAAATAGAATTTTTTTCACTTGTCTATGCCTGGGAACGTTTTTCGTGTCCGCCGTCTTGCTTATTTTGTATCCCTTATAATCATATAGCAGCTGATGATCTCACTGCACAGGGATTGAGTACATCAAGACATAATATTGAACTATAACTTTTCTTCTTGTCAGTAGCGTAAAGTGTAATAATTAGTTTCTTAAATTGTGGATAGTTTTCACTGTATAGAAAAAAAACATGGCTGCTATTTGTATGTATACCGACTACATATGGATACTTTAACTGTGATAATCACTTCTATATATCAAACAAGTTCTTTTTCTTACATGTGTTGGCCGCTTAACACTACATGGTCACTGAATATGTTAAATATTCATAAAACATAGGTTAAAGTAATATTCGAACAAAATATTTCATTTTCACCTTAAAAATTTCATAAATAATGATATGATAATCGTTCTTATTTCTTTATACTATATGAAATATATTTTATATTAATAATACTTTCATAATAATAATAATACTTTGTTTTCCCTATTTTATCGCTATTTCTAGAAGTGATTAACACAACTTATACATCCTGTTACTATAGGAATTCATAAATGCCTTATTACAGTCAAACTGTGATTGCTGCGAGAACAATTTTTGAGGCTAAATAAATTAAGCAATATACACGTAGGATGTTCAAGCGATGAGACTGATGGAAGGAATTTGAAAGGTATTTGAATTAAAACTTCACAATTGTTAAGAGTACGTAAATATGATCTGTATTTTTCTTTACATATATGGATATTATGTATGTACATAATTAGTGGTAACATTAAACTGTAATAAGAATGGAACTAACTAGGAATAGAACATGGTGTCCAGTTGTCAAAATGTTCCAAATTTAATACAAATTCATAGACAATATTAAAACCCTTTTGTCTATGGCCCACTTCTGCCTCGATCAATCAACTCTTACAACTGTCTTATTCTTTTGCTCTCTATTTTTTTATTGATAAAAAATGATTATGATTCAAACGGGATCTCCAGATGTGATGTGTATACGATATTACATACTTATTATATTTCAATGGATATAAATTCACATAAAGTATCCCTTAAAATAAATTACGTATACTTTTCGAAAACGGAACCTTATACTTATAATAAAGATTCTATCTCATAAAATCTAACGTAATATAAATTGACGATTTAAGGTCATTTCTAGCGGTTCAAAAATATTCTCTTTAATGCACTAATTGTAGGGGTTGTTCTCTAGGATTTCACAAACAAATATGCACAGTTCTGAAAGGTAACTAGAATAAAGTAATTGACAAATACCAATTTACACATATGAGTACATACATAAAGTGTCATTTACCGTTTCAATGTTTAGACACAGACACAAAATTAGGATGATTTCGTTACTTTCGGAAACTTTCGTTTTGTGTCTCTTTCACACGTGCCTTTCAAGTAATGTACGTTAGACATGTGAGTTGATCACTGATATGTTTTATCGAATATTGTAATAGCTTAGATTATAATCAATTTGATTGTCTTTAAGATACCACAAATAACTATGGTGATGCTTGATTAGTCGATATATGTCATAAAAATCAAAATTTCCAAATGCGAGCGTAATATGTCACAATCAAATACATTTTGTTCAGTACGAACCGTGCGCGGTGACGTCACAAGGCGTGCTTTTAGTGTGAAAAATACCTTCTTTTAATAGAGATACTGAGAGATTGGTAGCGACAATAAAAATGTATTTAAATTGAAGAAGATAGAAAGTAAATCATTGAAAAGATTACATATACATATGTATTTGACATGCACACGGCAGGTTATCGCAAACGGCTATATATTTCGATAGTATTTTATTAAGTATAAAAATGTAATTGCACGCACATCAATTCTCATTTAATTTTGTATTTAACACTCGAAAAAAAAAACAAAATCATCCACTTTCTATTTCAGTTACAAAATGAACTATCGACGGTTTAGTCCGTTCCCTTTTGCAATTATTGAAAGTTAAAACCGATCTCAAAACATACGAATAGTGTTGAAAACTGTTCTGTAATCTGACAGTTTTACAGTACTCTGTTCTAGTCAAGATGTTCTTCGTAAAATTCGTAAAGATGCAATGAAAATTTTACGTAATACGATCAATGAAAATTGAACTTTATTCTTACAGCTATAGAGTTTAATTTTGTTTGCTTAAAATGTTGTTAGTTTGTGGTTGATTTTTTAAATTGTGATTCTTTCCGATTGGCTATATCGTGTGTGTTTGTTTGATTGATTTTTTTATCTTATTCCAGAGATCTCAGGGTTAAAGAGGTTTTTTTTATTCTCTATAGATTTATTTTTGCGTTTCTCTGAATGTGTTTGTGTTTCTAATTTATACTTACAGTTAGTTTATTATAAGGTTTTCGAAAGTAAAGTACAATAATTAAAATATATTACATTAATAATAATAATCAGTCGTATTGCGTGGCATTTTATTAGATTTACTAAACGCGAAAATCAGGTATATTAAAATCGAGTACCGGGCAAACAAAAAACGAATTTATCAAAGTCACGTTACTTCGACCGTCACTCGTAACTGTCAATTGATGGTCAGGATTTTCGCAGTACGCTTATTTCGATCTTTAAAGTCGTCATAATGAGGTTTATATGTATATCATGAGGTGACATCTTCCCACTGCCAATTTTATAACATTTCCTAAGTGATATCTGTAGTTGCTATTTAGAACATAGAAGATAATAATAGAAGTTCCGTTTTACAATGCTTACTTGTGTGAGTGTGTGTGTTATAAGTATTTCCACTACCAAATATATACAATAGTAAATGATATTTGTATAAATATCTGATTGGTAACGGTATGTAAGAATATTGACTCATGGTATGAGTTTTCTATAAAAAGAAATCACTTTCTATTGAGGTGCTATTTCCTTCTGTTTCACGTTACGTTGACAATCAAATAATTACACAAAAAGTATAAATATACATACATATGTGATACTATGTCTGTTTTTCTGACGGTACATTACAATGAGTACTTTAACATTTAATTATGAAGCAACAGAGGTCAAGTAATATTGTACGAACAGCAAAAATAAGGATAAATTTCATATATTGTATATTTTCAATTCGATATATCAATTCTCTACATATAGTAAGTGCTACACATACATTTTTCGACTATTTTGGAGCATTTTGAATGAACGTGCATTATGATTACGAGTGTGTTATAACGCTGTTTAATGATTTAGACATTTAGTGGTTAGTCGTTTGACGTGTCTTCGTATTTCTTATCAAATAAGAATAATAAATATGCCTTAATCAAACATCATATCGTTATTGTGTTGATAATGCAAAAGCTATATTATTGTATGTTTTAAAATTGGCCGTTTATACAAATCTATGCGTCGTTGGATATCGTACGTACTATAGTGTTTTTTTTCCTTCTTTATTTGGTAAAAAAGAACATAAATGTTTGGGTCATCACTCGCTAGATGGCGCTTTTCGCTATATTCAAATTTTCTCCAAATCAAAATTGCTAAGTATATTGCCAAAATTCATCCATACATACATACAAAAAGTTTAAATTATACTACTTTCAGAAACTGGACAAATTTAAAGTATTATTCAACATTCTGTGATGGTAACAGGTATTTTTTTTATTCCTTATTCAAACGCATTGGTATGTTATAAACGGCCACGCTAGTAACGCGTAGTGATATTTAGACTGTATTTCGAGGCTTTCCCACTTAGTTATTGCATAAAATATATTATGTAAAAGACAATGTTTTATAAAATTTTAAAATAACTAAAATGATATAATGTTATGATATATTGTATAATACCCATTAACTGAGCCAAGTAAACTAGAGATGCCAACTAACTATGTATTGACTAAACTTTTTTTGATGCATTTAAAAATTAATTGCCAAGTCGATATTTAACTTGGCATAAAAGAAACTGTCATAGACCATATATTTCGGTATTTAAATTGAATACAAGATATTTTTTCTGTTAAAATATGTAATACTTTTGTATATACTGCCTATACGCCATTTGCCAAGTTAAATACTTGACTGAAAATAATTTTGTATTTTAATAAGCATTCCAAAGATCTAAGTAATATCTTAGAAGACTAGCTTCTGTAATGTTACTCTAAATTGCACCGTATTTTAACTATATATAAAGTATTTATCATATATATTTCATTTCTTATTCATAAGGCTCTATAGCACAACTAGTTTGGAGTTATCATTCCCTCTCTGTCCCCCATACAGTATTCGAAATGTGATAGTAAGTGACAAAATATCAGAATAAAACAACAAGAGCGTTTGTGAATAAGAAATTAATATGATAAGGCTTCCAAAACTAATGTCGTAATTTACTACTAATTATATTAGTCTTTAAACTTTATAAATCCTATATTTAATGCTCTTTTTCTATTTATTTGATATTTGTATGTAGAAACATATTTGTCCTTACAAGAAAGTTAATATAAAAAACAACCTAATACCATATAAATAAATTATTTATGGCTCCTACTCACAGCTGCCAATAAATTTAAATACAATATTCATTAAAAAAAGAAGAAGAAAGTTAAAGTTGTCTAATTTTTACTAAACATTTCGTCTTGCCATGCATTTTATATTTTTTAAATCTGACACTTTAAAGAACGGCAGTTTTCTATATTTAATTCTTAATATACAAAAATATTTTTTTAACAGTACTTAAACATGATTTAGTACTTCACACAAAACATTCAGAAACTACTAAGTTTGAAATTTAACACATGAAATAATTAATATAAGACGGTTTTTTTGTTCTCCTACTTGAATGCCTTTAACATTCACATTATTTTTTGAGCTTTAAATATGCAAGTACAACAAATAATAAATAGATTTAAGTATACAATAAGATAATATATCATATGATTAATATAACTAAGCTTATATAGAGTTTATTTATTGGCTTGTGGTGCTTGGGTTTATGTAAATTATCTCGTTTTAATGTTCTTGTGCTTTTCGATTCGATATTTGAATAAAATCCAGTACATAAAGAACTTTTGTTTAGTAATATATTAGTTATCTAATATCGGTCAGTCGGTATGATTGGATTTTTCATAGGGTTGCCAGCTATAACATATATGTGATATGAAATAAAGTAACTTATAAATATGTCGTTTATTGTAAAAGGTTTTTTGGTATTAAGTTAGGCTTTTGAAATTTACAACAATTTTAATGAACCGCAGGACGGTAACTTTTAGATTTCTTGCCAGTATTTGTTTGGCAATTTGTAAAGAGTTTGCTACAAGAACATTAAAATCAGATGTACTATTCCATTATGATTTAAGACTTCGATTTAGAGTTTGGAAATTGATTGTTGATTGGTTTTTTTTCTAACTAGGTGCAGTATTATTTTAATTCGTTGAAATTTTCTTAAGATTTTGGCTGTTATAGACTCCTGTTTCCTTTTAAAATAGATTGTATTTTGAAGTGTTCTCGATTTTACTACAAACATAACCAGGTTTTGTTTAACTTTTTCGGCTAACAGGTTTATGGAATGTACCTTTTTTATGTACTTACAATGTTTTTTCTCTAATTAAAGAAATAAATTTTTCCTATTGGCTACGGCTTAGTTTTATTTTAGATCTTTATTACATGGTCACGGCGAATGTTTTCATAAGCGATAATAAATTTTGATTAAGGTGTTCGACGTGGAGAGTTTAAAAGTCTTGCAAAGAATTTTATTACTTTTTTGTATTCCTAAAGGTCAGTGACAGCATATTTGAAAAATAGTTGTGAAACCTATGTTCCTTCTACAATGTGACATCTGACAGTGCATTAGTCATTTTTGGTTTTTCGACTTTTCGTATTTCATTATTGGAACGCGGGACTCATTTCAGAATAACAGTGTTAAGGGCATAGTTTGCCACGCTGGCCAATTAAGGGTTGGTAGACTTCACACGCCTTAGAGTTTTTATCTGATGGTGGTGATAATCATCTACACTTATTTGGTAGCACTTGATGTTGCAAATATCTATAGACGACGTTGACCATTTAACACAGAATCGAGCTTTGACATGTTTCCTTTCATGGTGGCTATGTCGACAGAAGCTAATGTGCTGCGCCGCGGACGTGCTGGAAGGCAAGGGCACGGTGCAGGTGGCCATCACGGTGTCGGAGCTGCTGCGGCGGCAGGCGGCGGCCCGCCCCGCGCCGCCCGCCCCCGCCCCCGCGCCCGCCCCGCCCACCTAGCGCGCGCGCAGCGCCCGCCTGGCGCTGGCGCCGCAGCCCGCCCTCTCCCTCTAGCCACGCGGCTCGGACCACCACACGCGAGATCGACCTCAGCGTTCCGTGCGTGTTGCTCTAGTTATATAATGGACTTGCGATGGTAACTCGAGTTACACGCTATATTATAATTCAACTAGACTAATAAAGTAGAACGGGCAGTGTAAAGTCATAGAGAGTAAGTGTGAGTATCGACGTGGAAGTCGCCTGCCTTTTTTTATTGGCATTTTTAGAGCGTAGCGTAGACAAAATTACTAGTCACTATGCTATTATTACATTTTCTTTGTGTGTGATCTACGGAGTTGTTTCGCCGTAAAAAATCAAGGTATATTAATAATTTGTAGCTTTGCACTCTATCATGTAATTACAAATAACTTTATGAACGAAAGGTAGGTAGTATTGTTCGTGGTATTACCACTACTAATTACTTGATTGTCGCTTTTATTTTGGCACTTAAAACATTTTATTATCACAGTGCCTTGATTCGATTAGTAAAAACATAATTGCTCGCGTAGATTTCTGATGAGTACGTACTTTAATTTGAATCTTTGGTTACAATACCTTCGTTTAATAAAAAAGGTTAGGTAGTGTGATGAATTTTTTAACTATCATTAATAATGTCACTTGATGCAATAAACACGTGCTTTACAACTGAATACGAATTTAGTAGGATTTTCGATTCGTTTACACATGTTACGTAGATGGAATACACATTAAATAAACTTTAATGGAATTCTAATATTTCCACTATGAAACTTGGTAATCGCTGGATGTTATAACAATGGCCAGGATCTTCAGAATATCGTTAGAGAAGTTTCGTTATGAATTAATTTTATGATGGTCCAAGTTATCTGAAAGTTATATAGGAATTTTCTTTTGACTGACAGCTGGAATAAACTAAAAATAATTCCAAATATTTTTTTTTTACAATAATAAAATCATATACTAGATTATTTTTATAATGTAGTCACCTCAGGTTCTTTACGGTGTACGCGGAATACATCTAATGCTAAATATAATTATTCTTACAGAGCTGACGTGCTTCTACATACATTATATCAAGCAACCTATTGTGATTAATTTAATTCGCTAGATATTGTCACCCCCTGTTAGGGGTTCCGCTACTTTTTACATAAATTAAACTTGTAAATATCCGTGATTCAGATATATTTGCAACGCCATCTCTTTTTGTACAATGGAACTTTGCTAACGATTGCCGAATGGATCCGAACAAAGTTGGTCATACTGGAGCTATATGTATAAATATATATTATCCTGGAAACAGCGATGCCAAGGACTTTATAGCAGTTTAAAAACAATAAACCACAATGCCTTACTATCACATCGTATAGACTGGCCGAATTGATTAGAATATATTCTATGTATTATATACAATAATGGAAGTTGACTTTTATGTTCAATGAAATGAAATAAAATTATATTATATCAACTACAAAAAGCATTCACCCTTAGATGAGATTGCTTTCTTTCTTTACAGTGTAAGTATAATTTATGAAATTCCAGAACATTCTCAGGTCTGCGACATTTCCCAGAACGAATTTTAAAATGTAATAGTTTATCAAATGATATTTAATTACTATTGATATGATTAATGTAGTTAAAGTTACCGTAATTCCACATCGATGCTGACTGATGTTTCAAGTTGGTGAATTTCGTTCTTTTTTATAGACTGGTATAAATTTAAAATTAACGGGCACAAAACGCACATTTTTTAATAATGATATTAGAGCACATAGGCGTAGTGTAAAAATTATCCACCTTTAAAATACACTTAGCGTTAATTGGTTATTAAAGTAATTCGATGTAATTGGGTTTGTACTATTAGCAAATAGGAATGTGTGGATACTGGAAGAATTTGGAAATTAGTACCTAAAAATTAAAAGTACTGGTATTATTTTAATTTCTACCCTTTGCTCCTTTATGATTGCTGTTGACCCAACGTTCCCTCGTACAGGAATAACTTTATTAAGCGCCTGGCAGTGCATCGCCAAGTCCTGCTACACAATTGTAGTAAAGTACCGTATCGTTTTCCAGTTAGCTAAATAAATTTGGTTTTTACTAACTTAGCGGTAAACGTATTTCTCCAATGCGATCCTGCTATTTTTACACATATTTTTTTTCTTAATGCCAGAATGAAAACTTCTAGTTATTTCATCTTACATTAGATATATGTCTCTTCTAAAATGTATTAAAACACGATATGCACCCATTTTCACTAGCCACATCTGTCCTGCACTGAGTTTTTTTATTAATAAATGAAATATTAATGGATTGAAAGTATATGTGAATGAAAATATAATCTTAACTACGAATGAACTTTTGTTTATTAATAGAATGCGTAGTGGTCACATTTAGAAAATATAAAATTTGATGATACAAATATATACTATAAATGTTAAGGTTCTATACGAGACCATGTCAAAAATCGTATATAACTCGCAGAAGTTAACTAGGCACCTCGATGAGGTAATAATGAGATATTGACGCGTGATAGGCGTCAGTGTTAGGTCTTGATAGAGCGCCTTCCTAACCAAATGCCAAGTCGATTTCTGCGTAAAGTGTATATGTATGTTTATTGTAATTGATATAAACGGAATATGACTTATGTAGGTACCGTAACTTCGGCTGTGCGAGTGATATTAGAATAACAGAATAGGTTTTGTAGGGTTGATCCCGAATTTAGTACACGCAAATCGCTAATTGAAATGTAGTTAGCATGGAAGATGTAAATATAAATCATTGATTTGAATATCACATCAGCTTTGCTAGTATCCTATCTATCTATATGCCAAAGTACCGCCTAGTAATTCGGTCAGAATAAAGGTACTAGCTTAATAAATCGACAGACCTGTTGTTCAAGTTACTGGTAACACTGACTGCTGAACCCGAGGATTGGTGTCTTACATCTTCACCAAGATTATAAATTACTGTGATGGAAGCTAATATTTTTAGATATTTATGTATGTACCCCAACAGCTGTCTTATTACCATAGCACAGTCTCTCCCTAATATATCATAATATAGGATCATATATCCGATTGAGAGTAATTCGGAGATATTATTATTATTAACAAAAAAATTATTACCTTGTATGACCAATCGTTAGCGTGCACTTGTAGTAAATTTCAAAAAGTGTTACGATTCATTCTTACATCATTTCATTCATCTACATTTCATTCTTACTTCACTATCGCTGTACTAACTAAATAACTCGCGTAGTACATGGTCTATTCGAAGTCTCTCAGCGGTAGTGTGACACTTACCTTATCGGCGTTCGTTACTTAATAACTTATGAAAACACGTCACATATTGCAATGTTGCGGCAACATTGTAAACATGTTTACGTAATTTTTGATAAATATTGCGGGGTGTCAATTCATTGCTGAATGCATTCAATTAACAGGTATCTCAATTACCACCGTAGTTATATCATTTTATGAATGCTCTCAATACTCACGTGTATTTTTATTACTCTGATTATTATTGTTATTATATTAAAATTTAATAAATCCTTGTATAAACGATTTAGTATAGATTTTGTCTCGTCATTTGTTCATAGTCAATTCGTATTTAATGTCTCGATGTGTATGTAAAATATTTAAATTTTATTAATATTAATGGTCTTTTTTTCTTTATTGTGATTCAGTGATTATAGTTAGGTTACCTTAATATTAGGTACTAGTTTTAAGTTGTTTTCTCTCTTTCAAATCTATAAATTAATATTATCACTTGTGGTCAAAAAGTTATCGATTTCAGTTATTAAATGAAGTCAAGAAATTTATATTTCATTGATGTTCAAATAATGATGAAATGTGAGACAGTACGGTGTCCTTATAATATATTTAACATATTTTTCAAGAGTATGATATGTTATTTAAGTAGACTCAAAATTTAATTACTGAACATTTTCGCTTAATGCATTGAAACATTACAAAATTTTTATGTTTGTGTGAAAAAAAAACGTTATGTTTTTAATATTGTCCGTCATACAATTACTTTAGCTATAAGTTGTGTCTGTATAAATTGTTACCACATTTTCTGTATAATTATGCAAATGTATAACTCTCGTGTAGTCGTGAAAAATCACAATTTATCAATTTTTGTGAATATTAAATTATACAATGTGATTGGTTTTCATACACGCGCTATGTTGATTTTTCAGTGTTTCGTAAATGAGTTCAAGCAAAGTATTGTCTACTTTGACTAACATTATTAAATATTATTGTTATGTCATCACGCCAGGTCCTTTAAGGGATATGCAAAGAAAGCCGAGTGCCAAATATCTCTGTCCATACAGACCTGACGTGCTCATGCCTCATTCTATTTTTATCACACTCTTCCATATAAGCACGCAGGTTTACTGATAGTATATAAAATAAACATATTTATTACATGTGAAGACAACGTAGACACTATTCAAAATGGTATTTTTCCGGTCCATAGATGCCTTGGGCCGTCTACTTGTTTGCCATGCCTTTTGTTATAAAAAAATGTGATTGTCCTTCCTTTAATTAGAGATTCATTTGGTGCACATCTTCCCTCCTTTTTACTAAGAATGATATGGTGACAATAAATTATCAGATGCCAATTCTGTACTAGATTCAAATATAAATGGTTATCGTATGATGTCATAAGAAAATATATATGTTTGTAGGTTTTCATTGTATCACAGTAAAACTGTTAAAATAGATTTGAAAATAACTGTTTATGGTACGGAATAATAGTGTCTTGACTTCTAAATGCTCGAACCTGGCGTAGACACTGCCGTGCATCCAAATAAAATTATAACACGGCCATATATTAGTGCAAGAAAAAACTGTAAAATCAATGTATTCCGTGTGTGGAAATGTGTGAAACGTGTACATAGAGTAGAATTAAGAAATTTTAAAGAACTGAACGTTGATCGAGTCTTTGTCCTATTCAAAGATAACGTGCCAAAGACTATGGTTGAAGGGATTCTTATCTTGTATAAATTATGTTTGTTTTCGTCGCGCACTGGTCTCCTAGCTTAAGTATGGTGTAGCAATATCGTATCGTACACAAGTGTTTATATGTAGATAAATAAAACTATACTTATACATTTTCGATATGTGTTGTTTTATTGTAACACGTAACATCACGTCTGTAGTCCCCGAAGGGGTAGGCAGAGGAGTGTAGTACACTCCCACGTTCCACCAGTTACGTTTAAGTCCCATGGAATAGGTGGTGAGCCTATTACCATACACCGGGTGTTTTATTGTAGTTCCAAAATTGTATGTGTAGTGCAACCGCCAAGTCTGGTTTATCGGACCTTGGCGTCCTTCGAAAGTAATTTGCTGTAAGATTTACGCGTTCTGCAGCATAACGGTTTTTAGTTTCAGTGGTTAAGAAAGCCGTATGAATAGTTCCCATATAAGAGCATGATCAAGATTCTGATTTTTAATTCAGTAGTAAAATTTGTAGCAAAACCGATTGCAATACATTCAGTTACAGTTTTTTCACATTTATTTTAAAGATTTTTTAAAAAGTTTTTCTAGTTGTTTAGTACATTTCTTATTTGAAGAAATACGAAATCATCAGACATCTGTCAAGTGGCTACTACTGCCAGTACAAAATGGTCTTGTCACTGACGTGGAAACCGAAAACTGACGGCTGAAATCAGTTATTAAAATTAGTACCTACATGATTTTGATAAATCCTATTTTATGAATAGTTGTAAGAATACGCCTATTGGTATATATTAGATCGGTTAGTATACGTCCTATTCGAAGTTGATCACAGACTAGTAGATGTTCCCAAGGAATTAAATAACAGTTTCTGTCAGTCTTACGGAAGCTTTAGAAACACGTCCAATTTATCTTTATAAATACTGTAATGAATTTGGTAATTTTATAAGAAATAAAAGTAGCTTTTCAAAGAAATTTTGCTAAAATATCAAATATGGTACGATAATTGTGATTCGACGACCGTGCCATTGATTATGATTACATTTATTGGTTACTTTTACACTGTAAATAAAATGAGTTGCGATGAGAAACTCATTATCTGTGTCGAGAAGGTGAACCAATTCATTCCCGACTCCATGCCGGGATATCAGGGTGTAATAAAAGGCGCGACAGCGAAAGCTGTGCGCTTCCCCCCCTCGATCACCCAAGAGGGGGGGCGCTTCCGATGAAGGCTTAGAGACCGCCAAGGTCAAAGCCAACCTCTAGGTGGTGTTTAGTGGGTAAGGCA
>DWFV01000400.1:0-14624 GCA_018246775.1 Parelbella machaon machaon
TATTGTATATCACTCAGGAGTTAAAAAAACAAGAATAGTAGGTACAGTATATGAGGTACAGAGCAATATAAGAACATTTGAAAATTTTAATTATATCTTGAATAATTCAGAATATATGTACTAGATAATTTTAACTATAATATATTTTATAGTATTCAAATATACTCCTTTGTAATAAAGTCGTAACTGAAAGTTTTTGGAATACTTTTAATAATTTATGTAATTTTCTTTCAGGTATAAGGATAATTGTGTGCGTGTTGGTAAGATTACAAAATTTAGTAAGGAAAGTTAAGATAAATAAATTAATAGATATCTAAATACATTTCGAAAGTGTCGGTAGCAACGAGGTATATTAGAATAAGTACTAAATCTTGAAACGAACATCTTTCTCGATTTTTCATAACTTAATTACGAGCATGCAGGACAGTTAAATAGCCTTTCTGCCTACCTTCTAAAATCTGGCAGCAAAGTGATAAATGGCAAAGAGATGTAATGGATTGAGCGCTTCAAAACAACAGGAATGTGAGAGGGGGTTCAATCTTTTAGTATGTAAATAGGACGAAAATCGTTTTCTGACTAAAAGCCCGCAAAAAGTTTTTGATGCTGTCTCGCTGAAAATGTAGTATATTCGAAAATTTTGTATTAAACTTGTAAATGTAAATTATTTAAAAAATATATTTAATTCGCTCATCTACTAATCCTTTTTGATCGAATGAAAACGCTTCTAGAACATCTTGCTCGACTATTGACAATAATTACGTCTACAAATGTCACAAAACTCGTAAATTTTTACATACGCAATCACTTATGATCCGAAAGCCTTGAATGATTATCTGTCTCGTTCACACTAGGGAATAACCCTATCAATCTAACACGAATCGAACAATAGCGTCGCATGTTTGATTTATACAGTCGTTTAGTAGAAACATTACGGATAATTATAGCTGGACCGCGTGATGTTAATGCTTTTGCAATATTTCAATTTACAACAAAAAACTGACGTGAAGCTGTGCTGACTAATTTGTATGAATTAATTATCGGATAATTAGACATTAAAAAATATACAATGGTTGGATTCTTGTCGACAGCTCGCTTGTTTCGGTATCGTTTTGTTAATAAAAAAATCATACGTTTCAGTGTGGAAAATGCTACAGCAGTATATCCCCAAATAATTCTAGTGTTAGCATTTTAAATGTTTATAAGACAATCTGTTAGTTTCCCAGTTCAAATAGTGTAAACCACTGAATAAAGTAGTAAATAAATTATGCAAAATATACTTGATATTAAGGTAGTAATGAAATGAAAATCATATGTTACTTACTTTATTACTTATACCAATCTTCTTTGAATATTAATTTTATGAATTGGACATTACTGTTATTAATTAAGTATATCTAAAATCTAATGCATTACAAAATTTTTATATAATGTAATGTACTGATTGCAAATAAAACTTGAAGGAGATACATAGATAACTTGTTGCCCAGAACAAATCACAAATTGCGAACTGTCAATTCGGTGCTATGTACAAATCCCAAGACGTCTCGTTCGTGCTACACTCCACAAAGCCGAACAGAAGTAGGAGCTCAGCTCGCGAGCTTTTCAAGGGTGGTGGCTGCTTTCGGCGGGAAAGCGGCTTGAAGGGGTGGGGTGAGGGGGTGATGGCTCGTATTGATTTAGTGCCGTCGTCGACGAAGCTATGTACTGCTAGGTAGGAGTATCGCACTGTCGCTTGATGCGCTTTCTTCCCGTGGAGGTGGACTACGAGCTTTACGATTTTTTTACAGTAACACTTACAAAATATCTTTTAATTTATTATTTGCACTTTACACGTATATCTTTGCATTTTTATGATGATGTGATAAATATAATTGCGTGCTTTAGACACATTTAAAACGAATATTATGGAACAAACAGTCTTAATCCAATAAGTCTTGACTTAATGAAAGCCGTGTCACTACTTTCTAAAACTCCAAGATCCTTCCGTGAGATTACCGCTATGATTGATTCGTAACGTAATCCATTGTAGTGGAAAATATTTAATGAATTTATTGTGTTTACGCCACAGTTTTCAATCAAAATGTTTTGAAACTAACCTTAGCTGTCATCGGTGACAGTGATGTAAAACCTCGTAAATATTATGATATAAAATGTCTGGAAATGTTTAATTGTAAGAACATATCAAATCAATTCAGGGTGCTCATAAAAACTCTATTAAAATAAATGTCATGCATTATGTACATCGAAAATAGCTTAAATAATAAAATAAATATATTCGCAAGCGCTTCTCTACGCTGCAGCGCTGAGTTCTCAATGGGCGTCCTGCTAGCGTCGAAGATTTAAATGGATATTTAACTTTAGTCTCAAGGAACCCAAAGTCTATTGCTTTTAACGTCCTCCGAGTACGAAAGCTTTTTTCTTAAGAGGGGAACTTACCGAGCTTTTAGCAAATGGTTTAAAATCGTCCGTTTTAAAAACTTGCAGAAACTTCTGGAAACGTGCTCACGTTTTTCTTTTATACCTAACGACTGTCTATGTTGTGTGTTATTTTTTGCATACTGATTGAATCGTGTATTACAGTCGCATGATTGTATTGCTTCATTTTTTGCAATAGTAACAATTCATAACAGTAGGTATTATGTTCTTTGGAGGCAGATGTTACGATAATACCTATAGTATTTAAGTATGTTCGGAAGTTGGATAATGTTTTTGTTTTAATGTTATATTATTAGTGGCGGATAATTCGATAGATAGAATGTGGTAAAATATGTATTGATATTACTAACACTTCCACTCATTCGGTGCTATTACTACTCAAATGTATAATAAATGTTCTATTATTACTGAAAAAAATGTACCTACATATTGTATGTATAAACAAACAAATGGATTAGAAACAAATACTAACCGATTTTAACCTAGTCCGAATGACAGTTCTAGTTTTATTCCCACAATCCTATTCAGGATACCTTATATATAGATTTGCTACGTTTTTCACGTTTAACGATTAGGTACGTTTGTTAGTATTTTTACGTAAATAATAGATAGTAATCAGTGTACCGTATTACAATGTAAATGAACGTTTTGTGCCATGGAAAATAAGACTTGAGTAAAAACGAGCAGTTTCGATCAATAAATTGTCTAACTCTTCATGTTTCCAGTTAACATAACATGAAGACACCTACAATTAAAGTTGCCGTTTTAAAAAGGAAATAATTTAACTTGCCATAACTCTTTAGTGTACTGTAAAGATGTACTAGTCGTAGATTATCGTGATAACATGCCACAGAGTAACTTTTATAATTTTTTCTTTCTAGTGATTTTTTTCACACATCTCCGCATTTTGAAATTTTGCTTGCATATTTTTTGGAAGGCCAAACTAGAATTTATTTTAGTTATAATAATCTTATAAAAAAACAGTTATTATAATGTTGACTTTATTACTATAGCAGCATATTGAAAACCAATTTGATTCCAAAATTATACTATCAAAACAGACTTATATTTGAATTACACAATAAATAAAATCCAGAAAGACGTATGCAAATATGTTATCAGAATAACAAGCAAATTAAGTCAATTTAAAATGTAGGTACATATGTATTTTTATATTTAATAGAGATACATACATTAAAAACTAGTATTGCTAGCAATAGACCTAAACACCTGGCGCGATAGAGAAGAGACAATTGAATATAGGAAAATTAAATCCCTGAAAATATAGATATCTGTGGAGAAGTAAAAACCACGAGACAGTGCCGGCGCATGCGCCTACGGTTAATGGACAATTTCGGCGCCGCTTCCGGCTTAGTTTAATTGCTGTTTTAATTACACACGTAATGATTAACATCGTATCGTATATCCACACTATTGTTTGAATTTGCTCACAGAAAAAATTTTAAGATTAATTATCCTGTTACGACAATTAAATCTGTGCCGCCTAAAATCTTAATTAAAACGAAGACGTCTTATTCAAAAACGTATGATGAATGTTTCCGCATATAATTATTGTTCTTATCAGATATATAAACTTTCGTACTATCATAACTTATACTTTTCTGCCACACGAGTGTTATTTGCAATTCACATACCGTCGGCCGCCAGGTAGGATTTCAAAGTTATATTTTATTTATAAGTACGTATTCGCAACTAAAGTATCTCTCATTGTAATTTTCACTAGATTTTCTCGAGTTTCAATTTAATTTATTTTCTAAAATATGTATAGAGGAAAATATGCATAGAACTAAATAATTCGTACTTCGTTCGTCGATTCATTATCGAAGTACAACAGTACCTACAGTTACATACGAGTAGCTATTGGTCAAGCAGGGGTGTTTTGATTATGTTAAAATGAACTAAAGTGAATGTATCTGTCAATTCTCAGTAAAAATATTTATAACACAAGATTTCATCGGTTCATCATCATCATCATCATTATCCTACTTCCGTCCACTGCTGGACATAGGCCTCTCCAATCTCTTTATCAGTTATGTTTGATTTATTACGAAATTAATCGGTTCGTGTAGGTGAGCAGACCTACATCTCGTTTGCTACAAGTATTCAAATCCACTTTTCTTTTTCTCTGTGTGTACATAAATAAAAAAAGGATATTTCGTAAAACGAATTATCCTTTTCCTCCTGTCAAATATCATTATCCTGTAGTGAATAAAATTTATCGATTATCGAACTGATGGTTATATTAATCATCACGTTAGAGTCACAAAGTTATCGATTAAGCAAAGATTTATGTTAAAATATCAGTGAAACTGTAAATTTTTAGTGAAAATATTTAGAACACGAGATTTCATTAATTGTGGTTGATTTATCACGAAATCAATCGATTTGTGTGGGTGAGCAGACTTACATCTCGTTCGCGAATCGAGTTTGAATCGAGTCCAACCATATCGAGTTGCGATGTTTACAATAGTAAGGTGTGTCTACCGGAAACCAGCGGGTGTTCGGTATTATAATTATATTCACGGATGATATTTTTGAACTTTCACGTAAGTTCTTTATATCGTCGTTCTTTTTTTCTAAACTCAGTGATTTACGTCACCAGTCGGATTCTCTGAATGTCGGGGAGCGTCGAAATCTTTATGTGACTTTCGAATTTATTTTGTTTTAAACGATCGTATAGCGTTGTCGCCCTTTATTGAAAGATGAGCACAGTTACCTATTTGGAATTTCTAATTGAATATATCACAATTTTTATTTTGATAGCTTCCGTTTTATTTATGAAGTGGCCTAGAAAAGTACATAAATATTAAGTAGTTATAGACGTCTTACTCAAGGAAAACAAAATTGTATATAGAGATGAATAATGTACCAAAATTTTATGAGACAGAAATGGAAATGGAAGACTATTACCGTATGAAAAGATGCATTTCCATTACACAAAGCTACATGCACCTTAAACAATTAGCGCACTGGAGTGTTACTGAGGAGTTCGTTCCTTTTCTCTGTTAGTTTTCGCTCTCGTGCACTTTTCCAGGAAAAGAAAGGAAAAGATTTACGTCCCGCCGGCTCTCCGGTCGGTTTGTAGCAGAAACATTAGTGTCGCACCTACCGGGTCTTGTTATTCGAATCATACTTGCTATAAAAGTATTTATACAATTTTAAGTACTTTTATTTATTTTTCAATACGGCACAAATAGGGATATATTAGCCTTAATATATATTTTTACTAAACTTTTAACATAATAATTTTAATTTATATGAAATGAATTAGTGCACAAAATGAAATTTAAATTAAATATGTAAAACGTAAGATACGGGTAACAGTATTTGTTAGTGTTATTCAATATTGAACTTGAATTTACATATAGTAACGGAAACTCATACCTCAATATGACACGATCCATCATAATTAAATATAATAAAACATTCGCTTGCTCAGATAAGCGTACTCCACCAAGGTCATGGTTCCCTAGTGGCCACATTGATTTTGGGGCGATTACCATTCGACCTTGGAAACTATCAGTACATCAAAACCATAGGCTGACAGCCCTAAAGTTGATATGAGCGAAATTAAACAGGTGTTTGCATATAATTATTTTTAGGTATCAGTACAATCTCGTGACTAGTAACATGTGCGTTAGATATTCGCAAATTTTGGAATTAGACATTCATAATTCGCTTTCAGACATTTATATTCGGCTTTTTTGCAATATCGCAGCCAATAACCAATTGCACCTGCCCTTATATTGAGCTTCGAAAAATAAACTAAACACCCTTTAACCATTAAAAAAAAAGACACTTAAAAACTATTTTCTTAGACGGCCAACAGATTATAAATAACTTTTATGTGTGCGAAAGGTTGTTATCGTAAGCTATCCAAAGTTACGTAAAATAATACATGTGTCTATCCGTTATGCACAGTAGTTGTAAATTTCGAATTTAATGTATAAATTTTCGCACAGAAAAAGTTTAGCATTTCGAAATAAATTTAAAACATTGTACCTACTCGTATGGCCGCGTACGGGCGCCAAAATAACTTTGATCGACGATATCATGAAACAATGTAGCAAGCGAACCCTTCGAATGATTTAATTTACTCATCATAAATGCAAAGATGATTTAGATTTCCTAAGAAATAAAAAAAAATTCCAGCCATTTGGTTTTGTCGAGGAACGTGATAAAAATTAAAAGACAAAAACAAAATGGTAATTCGTATCCATGTTTATGCGCCGTGTACCAGTTCACGCAAACGCTTGTGTCAAAATATATGATTAATTGAAATGATTTGTTGGCAGTAGCAACCACAAAACATACTTTTAGTGCTTCATTCTCCTACCTCCATACTAGGGAAGGTTATGAGTACCATAGACATATACACAAAGAGAGTACTAAAATGTAAACATTTAATACAGACAAGAAATTTCATGAAAACATGTGCCTGACCGAGAATTAAATTCAGGGCATTTATACAATAGCCCAACGTCGTGACCCAAAGAAATATCAAGATATTTATTTTCAGGTTTGCATCGAAAACGTAAATAATAATGTGCGACCATTTTCATTACTGTAAGCCCAGTCAGTCCGTAACAGCGCAATATAAGTTAATATAATCCAATTAAAATTTCCTTCGGCTCGTGTCCCGGATCGTGTTTCAAATTCGTATAAATCTCAACTCGAACTCGTCCGACGGAAATAGCACTTCGTCCGTCCATAAATTTCAGTCTATTTAAGCAATCTCAAACGAAAAATCAGAAATGAACCGCATACATGTCGCCTTACACATAACTGTCACTTAAAAACGAGAACATTTGTTATAAACAAGTTTCCTTCATAGAATCGGAGGGTGCGTTCGTAAACAGGCAGATTTTCCTTGGCCTCTGCATCGATGGATTTGAAGTGCTAAATTAAAATGTTAAAATGTCTTTTTATATATATCAATATGTGAATTAATAAGTGGGGGCGTTTATAAACATGACGATCGTGGACAAACACATTTATGTTATTTAACATTTATGATGTAGCTACTCGAAATCCCGTTTTCTGATATTAACTCTCTACTGATTTACTATGCCCTATACAACGTACACATATGTATATATATTACCGGATTCTTAGACTAAAAACATTGTTGTTAGACTCTTACAAAAAAAGAACATTCGTTGAATAATATTTTTTTACCACAAGCGAACCTCGCGACTACAACACGAATAAAGGTAGCAACAAGAATCAGATAAGGCACACCTTTGCTACGATCTCGGCTAACCCCTTTATGCCGTACAATGTACAAAGTGAGCTGTTTTCACTAAAATGAATTATAGCGGTCTAATCGGCACGTAGAATAATATATTTTATTTTGTTGGTATCAGCGTCACAATCAATGCGAAGCGTTCGCGCGAGATACGCATCGGTTTAATAATTAATGCAAATTTATGGAACGCGCAGGATTCCGTACGAATTCGAGACGCTTCTTAGACTTGTTGCTGTGCGATCTAGATTTGGGGCAGCTGGCAAATGAGTCCAGTTGGGCACGGTCACATCCGGCAAGTCTACGTCACCGTTGGGAGGCCAGGCTTTTTTATTTAACAGCTAGAGTAGCTATACCTGAAATCCCATGCCACGTCAAGTCGAACGCTGTTCGGTAAAACTAACTCAAGGATTTTAATTTCTCAGATTCATAAACGCCGACCCAGTATAGAGTTCGGGAAGTCTTGACATTTTTTTCAACCGTGGGAAAAATACTATATTACCACGGAACTTGATATTAGGAAATTAATTGAACTGGTTTTAGTGCATCTATTGAATTAGTTTCGACAAATATATCGAGAAATATTCACATTATGTTGTCGTTTTCAGCCATTTTTTACTATAATTTAAAGCGATCGCCGAACGCCCCAATAAAGTAGGTAGTACATAAATCCAATGGTAAATTTGGAAGTTAGTCCCATGTTTATTTCCATCTTATGTTGCACAGCAGACATTTACTTGACGTTTATATTATCCGTGTACTGTAAATCTTTTATTGATTTGAAAAAATCGCAATCAGTGAGACCTCGTTAAACAGAGCCACGAATCGTAATATTATTTTATTGCTCCATAAAATATTAATTTGGCTCTCATATATCGTATGTTGTAAATCAAGCAACGTCAATAAAAAAACCTTATAATAATTAAAATTCAAGACGCGTTCGTTGCTTGTCTTTTGATAATCCCGCGTGATAACATTATTATGTAAACAATAAAAACATGATATGAAGACGGTTAAGTGATGAAGTAATTGGCCGTAATTTAAAATTTATTAAGCCACGTTTATTAACCAAATGTAAAACACTATCTCTTTAAACCTGTCGGGAATACTCTATACATATAAAACGTGCCGATAAATAATGGATTTGAAATACACGTTCATTATGACTATAAATACAGAATTAATACAACAATTGTGATAATTTTATACAAATAAGAAAAGTACTGCAAAACAAAATTATGTCCTAGTTAAATGCCTGCCGTAAAGTAGAGGAATACGAATCAATAAGACTATTTAGAGGGGCTGATATCATTTTTAAGTTCATTTTTTATTGGTGCGCTTAACACTTATCTTAAACTTAAACACTGTTGACGGAATACAAACTGGCCGACGTAATTAACTGACGTAAGGCTGTTGATTAAATTTTACGTATTCTCGTGTCGGTAGCGTAATATTTTAATTATGTTTCTTATGAACTTCAATTTCGAGCGAGTACGTGGACAGGTTTTCTTTGCCTTCCTTGGTCATTAATTTAGATGAGCACTCATTGTTTACGATAGCAGTTCACATCTCAAAATAATAGACTGTGGAGATTAAGTTTTATTTTTATATCCAATATCATATTTACTTATACTTATTATAGTTTTAAATATCGTAATATTAAGGCAGGTCAATGATATAAAGAGTTTTTAAAAAGTTTAAAGAACTACAAATTTCTCATTAAAATATTGTTTTATCTTTAGGATTGAATTATTAAACAGGTTGCCGTATAAAATTCCACGCGTTTAACTTTTACTAATTGTTATATATATATATTTTTTTTTAATAGCCTCACCACTCATTCGAAAGTGGGACGTAAACGTAACTTTCCAATCGTGGGAGTGTACTATACCTTCCTTCCTGTCTACCCCTTTGGGGATTACAGGCATGATATTACGATTGTTTATACTTCATTTTTCTTATTTTACTCTTATGTATTTGATTATTTTGCTGTAATTTTATCTTTATTCGAATCGACGTAGGTACTTACCTCGCTTCAACCGCGGCGTGTTCGCGCTGGGTGCGTAGTCGCTAGTTTTGTAATTAATCGTAAGAGCAGTTGATTGTAACGACGACAGGGGAATGATTCGATAGATTTATTGCCCCCTGCGTGCGACGCAGTAAATTATTTCGCGGATATATGTCACATCAAATTGTTTTAGGACACCTATGCGTTAGTGCATAAAAAATATAACTGTATAAAAAAACTATAAATAACGGGCGTTTATCAAGATTGTTAAATAAATACAGTTCAATCTCTTCTTGATAAGTAAGAGTGAATATTATTATATAATAAACTACGTACCTAACGGTGTATGCAGTAGCCGAGATAGTGCACTGACTACGAAGTATCTCTATTCATATAAGCCTGACGTGCTTCTTCTACATTGAATACTTCAGACCTGCACGCGAGTCGGAAAAGAATAAATTGCATGTACCTATAATACGACCGCATTGTACATAAACTTAAGCAATTAATACAAGGAAGTAAAAAATCGAACACAATTTAGTACATCATTACAAACAACACATTGATAACGAGCGGTACTCGATGTAATTAGAATCGGAAGCGCTACCCCACTGGCGGTGTTATCGATGGAAAAAAAATCGAGCACGTACAAAGCGATAAGCAATCTATCGATGTTCAGTACAAAAATCGTTGGTGGCACCTACTTGATCATGTCTGTAGTGTGCACCTGCCCGCATACATATTCATTAGAGTCGTATCGCTCCACAGTCAATATCAATAACTGTTTTCGCGACACCGCTATGGATACGCCGAGATAAAACACATGAATTATTCTGTTCAAAAAAAGAGGAGAAATAAACGATACGCTTCATTCATGATATTCATATGACATTAAATGAAGTATTAATTAGAAGGAGCTGCTTAAACAGCGTTCGTCATTGATACCGTTTTTTAATGAAGTGGGTAATTTCTAGGGTAGTGTATACCTCTTTATAATTGCCAGGGAACGTTTTGTTTTTATCATATTCGGCTATCGATTCATTGAGGTATCTTAATTTTTTTTTCTTTTGATATTATATTCGTAACGAATTGCATATGACTTTACATATCGGAGTAGAGGTAATACCTATGTACAATGCAGCGTCAATATCCGTTCAATCACAACGAAACAGGTGTTTAATAGAAAATAAATTTTAAAAGACCAATGAATACTTGTTCTATTATTGAAATAAGTGATGTAATAGTAAAATTTAGTATGTACGTTTAAGAGAACAATAAGCCTCCTTGGCCAATCGCCTAACAATGCTTCGGGCTACTATTGGCCTTTATCCGCACCTTGTTCGTTTATCATTTATTATGAAGTATTTGCCGTTTATTTAAATTGTATTAACATTTACATTTGAATGCAAATTCGTTCTTAATTACTCACCATATTAGTCAATATAATTGATATAAGGTTACGAAAATTTTTAAGTCATTATATCTTAAGATTTGGTTCTGTTTTTTTTTATCGTGTGATAGGCTAGCGTTTGGCCGCGATCCCTCCTAATGTAAAAGGGAGAGTCAAAAGTCTTCGAAACCGGCGTACGTGCATGGAGATCTAGTGATGAATGTAGAAAAATCACTTCAGGTGTGTAAGGACAGATACATTTGTCACCGCTGTTCATTTCGTACCCCTAACAGACCTGGCATGATGATATGACAATGTCTAACAATTTCACCGAGTTTGTAATAGCTAAAGCGTCTTTTCCAATGTTTGTTAAAGATTTCAAGTAAGTGTATTCATGTTCAAAAAGTACTTCTTAAATGGCTTACCAACTTGCTAGTGAGGACAACTTTCTGCCGTTTCCTGAATCTTGTTCAAAGGAACCCAGCGGATGCATGCACTTTAGATAATGACGATTGTAACTGCTGTCTATAATTCTACTGATATCGGCTCCTTCGTTTAGTTTAACTATACCTATTATTTTTTTAAATTGGAACCTAGAAAATACTGGTTACATTCTTGTAATAAGAAAATAAAGTTTCTATGCTTACTTTTTTATTCTTGTATAAAACCGTACAGGGTCACAAGCGTACTGAATGCTTACTGACCTTCTCGTCCAGTTCGACCTGGTGATTGAAGAAGTTTCAAATTCAAATTATTTTATTTGTGGTAACATGTAGTTTAAATGGTTATTACGAGATAATAAAATGTGGACACTATGTTCTACCATTTTGGGTACACGAATATTAAATAAATATAGTATTTAAAAAAACCTACTAATAATACTGTTAAATAATAAGAAAATTTTATTAAAAATTAACATCTAACTATAAAATTAAACTTCGAAACCGTAATTGCTAAAAGTTGAGTTCACACTAAATCGTAGTAACTAAAAATCTTATTACAGAATAGATTTGGTGTTTTATATTCGCTACTGCTGGTCTAGCACCTCTAGAGAATTAAGCGACGGCAATTAATCTTACAAATTGTAAAATCGCTTACATACGCAATGACGCGTAGGTTCGTACGCATACAAATAGAAACAGATTGACCTAATCCATTCTAGTCCAGTACTATATCGAGATGGCGGCGTCCGATACGTTCAACCCGTTTATCTGTTGACGTCTGACAATGACAAAGTCCATCAGTAATGAGTACCGGTAGTTGAAATTTAATTGTCTCAGAACGCGGAGTCCATGTAGCCGTTCTCATGTATCTGTCAGAGGCACATGAGTTGGTAACGTGCGCGATGCGAGCTGACGACACGACTAGCCGCTATCCGTTTGAATTGCAAACTTCGATGTTACTTGTTTGAAAATTTTGTTCCTTTTCTATCTATAAGCACCTATATAAACGTATATTTAAGTATTAACTTGTATGTCATAACGACATTTATTATGTTAAACGGAAATTCGCACCGTTTGTCAAATCGCGTAGGTACGTTTCACACGGATTGAGCTATAGATCGAGTGATATCATCTCTTTTCTACGCATGTTCAAAGTATTTCCCGTAGTAGTGATGAAGAGCCTTTCAATATAAAGAGACTCAAACACATAAAAATACAGAAGCAAATTCAAACATCACCAATTAGAATCGTTACGTAGAAACAAGAAAAATGCAAAGAGGAATCGAATTCAATTTAAAATGAGATCAGTCTACGTTCCGCTTGGGCCCGCGTCGATCGGGACGAAATTGAAAAAGAGGAATAAAAAAATATTGGAGAGTGGAATAAATAAAAATAGAGATCCCGCTACAGCGCAAGTCGCCGTTGAAATGAAAATAAAACGGCAAAATGCTTTTTGTGGACGAAATAAATTAAAAAGTGTGTCGCGATTTTGTGAACGAAAACCGGTGACGGTTTCGCAACGTCCGCCTGCGGCCAGACGTCTATGACTAGGTATCGTGTGTTGGCATTTGCATGGGTAAGGAGTTTTCCTGCCTCCGACTTTAGGATAGTTCGACCTACATTTTAATGTAGCGCCAGATATTTTGCATACATTTAAGTATTTATTTTTCGAAGTATCTGCCCAAAAGATCCGGGGTTTTTTAATATTTTTTTATAAGTGTTTTAGGAAACGGCGAATCTTATCTTCTAGTCTATCTTATCTAGTCTTACAAAAGTGAAAATATGATATCTATACACATACAAATATGGAAGCAGATTTCAAAATAACATTCTATTAAAATATTCTAAAAAAATATTGTTTAAGTTTGCAATAAAAGATGTATAGATAAAGCCCAAATATTTTTAAATCAGTAATTCGAGCTATTAATTGCCTAAATAACATTTAATACATATCTATAATTCCGATTTTTGTATTAGTACTGTAGGAAGACTTCGAATACAAACTTTATCGAATATAAAGTTACAAAGTGCTTTGTTTAATGTGAAATACAGTATTCATAGATGAATGCACTCGAAACGGTAGGCGTTCATAACAATGGGGTGCGTTACCTAAATTGTATTTGTGGGTCGTCACGCTTAGGGGTGGGGGTAGGCGATTAGAGGGGTCCCTTCGACTCGTAGGTGGTAGTCCGTATTCATAGTCACGATGTTACGAATTGATTGGTATAAACAAAAATTATATTTATTACATATTGAGAATCATAAAAGTATTTTGGTTTTATCTCGAAGTCTAAATCTCGTGTCATTAAATAGACTTACCTACGATATAATGATTCGACTGGAATTTTAAAGCTTTGAATTATTTATTTATTTTCAAATTTTACTAACAACAAAATAAAGGTGTTCATGTTTAATAAATCAGTAATAGATGATACAGATTTAAATTTATTATAATTATTTTTAATGAAGTCTATTTTAACATTAATGGACATGAAAATGCTATAAGTATGCATTTTATACAAATTAATTAAATTTGAATACAACTTAATGTCACTGTTTATTTTGTTTTCTTAACTTTATTGATTTTAAAAACGAATTCACTAAATTCTGAATATAATTTATTACAAATTCATAAAACGCACAAACAGGATAAATATATTACCTACTTTTAAAAAGCCGCTACATACATACACATTTTTATAAAAATTAATATTATTATTATTATTATTATATCAACAAGCTAGGTCCCATATGGGGTAGGCACAGAGAATCGAGTGTCAAATACCTCAATCCTTACAAACCTTGCATTCTACAATCATTGCTATCTTTAAACACGCGCTCTTGTTTCGGAGACTTCTGCCTCCCTCATCGGTCAGAATCCAATATTTAGATATTAGAATAACTTAAAATGTTGTTCTAATGGTTTATCAATTATATATAGACGCTGTATTCAAAGACTTCGGAAAATATAGATACATTAAAATAAAATAAATTTTTCTTTCTTTTATGAATGGTATTGGTTATACATATAGTCCTCCATCCAAGTCACACTTAAGTTGCGGGGGCAATCGCCCGCTGTAC
>DWFV01000401.1:0-14620 GCA_018246775.1 Parelbella machaon machaon
TTATTTGCGCCCGGTGTATGGCAATGGGTTCACCGCCTATTTCAAGATGGAATTTAAGCTTATGGTGACACGTGGACGTGGACGTGTACAACATTCGTCTGCCTACCTCTTTGAGGGTTGCAGACGTGATGTTACGTTAAAATTAGTCTTTATTACAATTGCCGTGAAAATCGTTACTATTCACATTTCTATCAATGAAAATGTTTTTCATCTCCAAACAAATCCAGTCATTGACCAATTTCCAGATTTACTTGTCTGTGGCAAATATTATTATATGACCATCATCATTAACCCTTTTATCGATCTATTATTGGACACGGGTCACCTTACATAATTGCGAAGAGTTAAGGAGTCTTAGTATACCGATAAGATTAATAACCATGAACACAGAAACTCACATGTCATGTACACAGTCCTGCTGATGAAGAAACATGTCCGATGTGCGATTTTTCTCACTGGCAACATTGCGAATTATTTATGGCAATCAAATCAATAATTTAACTTTAACTCATTAAAACACCAACTTCATTCACAGTGAAACTTGAAGGCAGCCATCTTCCTTATACCTATGCAATCTATAATATATTGTAATTATATGTATAATGCACATACATGGAATACCCGTGAGCATTTAGCGAGTTAAGCGCCACCGGTTAGGGTAGGTAGGCAAATCGATTTGCACGGAAATGTGAAGTTTTTCAGGTGTTATCGAGCTTCAGAGGAAACAATCGGTTTCAAGTAAATAAACTGTCTTGCGTATGTTCAAAGATATTAACAGAGGTATGCAACATTGCTGATGCTGGTGGACCACTGAATGATAACTTCGATTTGAATGAATCTAACCTTTTACAAATACGTGTAAATTGTACCTAAAAAAGATTTTCCTCCTATTATCAGGAATTTCGAAAGGAATCAGTGCTGGATGCACAGTAGAGTTTATGAATATTTTCATACAGAGATTTAAATTATTTTAAGCGTGCGTTGTTTGCATACAATTAAATATGTCACAATTATTTTCATAATGCATTTTAATTTAAAATTTTGATTAATAATATCAATCATAACATTGTTATAATATTGATTTATGAATCCAAATTACATTACATTAATCAATTAATTAGTTTTTTATTTTTTAATAATACTCCAACTTCATTAGAATCTTTCAAACAATTCTTCTCTGTAAAACCGTTAATTTTAATTATTATCCACTTTCCATTGGTTACTAAGTAATTTTAATATGCATTTTATAATGTTTTATCATACAATTCAAAAACAATAATATTTTATCCTTAAAATATTACACGATAGTTTTATAAAGTTTTAGGTAATGCAATGTTCGAAACAGTCTCAAAATAGGGATTAAGTTATTTAGAGTTTACTATTACTTGTATGTAGAATTCAACCGTAAAAACGACTTTAAATCATCACTTATATATAAGCATTAGTCACTATATATAATTATAAGCCAATAGGCCGATTAGGTCCACTTCAACATAAATGCAATAAACATGTAATAGGACAATCGAATCTGTATCAAAACACTTCACATACAAGGACTATTTTAGATTAAAACAAATAAATCTTTCAGCCGTCCGTACGACAGTAAGACGTTTGACACACTGGCTCGAGTGAAAGATAATATATGAAAAAAAATCGCGATAAGAAATGTTATGGCCGTTTCACACTCACGTTCAATATTAACAACTTGTAAATCGTATGTTAACGAGCATATTAGCGGGAGCGGTGATACAATATACAATACGAAGAAATCAATTTGACACTTGCGAAAAATGTGCTTCTCGTCCTGCGATCAATTTTTTTATTTGGGGATGAGAAACTCAAGTTTAGACTCAAGGTGCGAGAAGGTTGCCTGCCAGTCTAATAAAGATTTAAATCCCGATTTGTTAGAATCGGCTATTTATCTGCGTCTACCAATGCTTGCCGATCTCACTTCAACGCGTCCGTATCTCGCTATTAAGTCATCACAGCGTGGTACCTAGTTTACTTCTGCGAATTATAAATCGTCAGCTGACGCGCATGTCCGCGAGAATGGTGATAGAATGTATGTCGAGTTCATGTTTTAACGGATGGGTGGGTTCCATGAATGTTGCTGCAAAAACAGGTGCGTTGGATAAACACTTGGACACTAGCGTCTACTTCAAGTGAATGTTAGTTAAAGGAGTTTTAAAACTAAAAATTTTTCAAACTTAGTGGAGACTCTTAGCTTTAGGTTCAAATATCTAATATGTGAATATTGTTAATACAAATCCTTTTCGGGGTAGGCAGGGAGCACCGAGTGCAAATCATCTCTATCCTTACAGACCGAACATCTTTCTGCTACATTCAAAATTCATCCTAATAATGTTTTGTATATAATGTACTGAAATAATTTCCTTAACTCAAAATTGACATCTATACGACCGCATTAATCGCCTTATTGAACGCAATAATTAAGTGCCCGCGTTTTTCCCCTAACCTTGTAAGCGGTAGGCGAATGTCGATTAATTCATTAACCATCGTCATTATTGATCATTAACATAAGTCTTTATCTTTTTCAAACGTTGCTTCCTGATAACGGAAAGATATTTTCATGTAGAAATATTCAACACTTTTGGATTCCTTTCATTATCAAGATTCAGGAAAAACTTCGACAGTCTGCTCACATGTCATAATTGAAATGTAATACAAAAAAATCTTAACAAAAATAACTGCCAACCGCCTTAAGTTTAATCGAATAAATGGTCTATGAAACAGTTATATAGACTGACTCACATTCGAGAATAAGAAAAAGGGCGCATTTTTAACTTTCAGAAATAGCAACGCATTTTTACTCGATCTTTCAATCAATCGGCTACGTTACGTGAGCATGTGAAGGAGGCCTAAAATTATCAGATACATATCTGATTGTAAATCATCTAAACTCTAGCACGTTTATCACATAACCGAGTATTGTTGACTGAATTGACCTTTATTTTAATATTTGAATAACACTATCATTTCCAACATGACTCTCACTAATTTCTGACTGATCTCGGTTAATATTTAGGTGATATCTGAGACCGGACATTATTGGTCATCGTTTGCAAGAAAGACTGGAATTAACTTTATACAGAAAAAAATTGTCTTCTCCACCTGTCCAATACATATTGCGCCGGAGAATGTAACGTGGTAGACTAGTTAAACGAAAATGTTCGTCGACTGGAATTTATTTATACACATTTCCTTTTTAGTTTTTCTTCTTGCTGTGTCAATGACTTTGGGCTACCGTCGCAGTGAAAGGATTAACCAATAAGCGTGGATCACTGTCTAAATGCCCAGCATGCACCGGGAGTATAGTGGGTTTGTATATACCTACGTTGTCCAAGGTAAGTCGTTACATCAGCAGCCCATTCTTGACGGTCAACAATGTTTACCCACAATCCGATTAGATATGGACAATACTCCGTAAATCTGATTAAACGCCTGTTGGTAACAATATAAATTATCGGGGAATACGGAGTGGAAAGTTCTTAAAGCACATGGTAAATATTCGACTACTTTTAACTACTATTATTTCACGATGAAAACCAGATCCTTGTCCTTAAAGCCACTTGGGGAGGAGGAAAACACATAAATTCAGCTATTTTCACCGAAATTCATGGGAGACTCGACAATGCATGGCGTTGCTTAACTTATAGAGCACTCGCGATATCAGACCACGTGGGGACCACAAGCGTTTGGTAATGAAGTACTTTTGAAAGCATATCATATTGTACCTACACGGTCTCGGGGTCACAGTCTAACTCGATTTACACGCCGTCTGATCTAACCCTTATTATAAAGGTACGGGCTAATCTGTATTTCCCTAATATACATAGTTACGAATATATCCTCTTATCTCCGAGTTTCATCAGGGAGAATCAATTTATAAAGACAATAAACCATGAAATACCAATCCATCTCTAATTTTTTCTATACACAATGGTATTTAATAGATGGCCGGCCACACGGTGATAAGTTGTTAGTTTGAGACATACGCAATACAAAAGGATTCCACAAAGCGTTAGCAGGTTTCACGTAGAGTTCCATGATATAAGCATTCAGTAAAATCTAGAAACTACCATCTATTACTTTAGATACTATTTAAGTATCGGCAACTTAATTAAAATGGCACCCAACCATTTATCAATTATCATGAAAAAAATTACTGCAAATAGGCATTTATTATTAATTTACAATTCGCATGCTCGGACAACAAAACATTTTTTCGTATTGACGCTAACTATTACCCAACACATTAAGACGCACGTGACGGGTAATCTCGTATAACTTCGTTCGTGATAGTCACGTTCAGACGAGTGCCGGCGGGGTAGGTACGTGCGCGCGAATACCCTGTTCTGAAGCCACTGGCTCTCGGCTGCCTGGCTGGAGTGACAGGCCGCCCCGCTAAAATTAAACCGGTCCGCGCGCTGAAATAGATATGCTGGAAAAGGGCAACACTCAAAGTAGGTTAGGGCGCGTACACAGCGGAACGGTGAACTTTTTTGTCACAGAACATTCTTCTTTTGGAATTGGCATACTAATTAGAACTGAAAAATTATTCCCAAAACCGTTACAGATGTCAAATGAGTTATGGTACTAAGAGGATAGTTAAAATTTCCGATGTTTAACCCGATAAATTGGAGCAATACAACAAATATTGTCTATTTAACAGCTAAATTAAGTGCAGCAGCACCGTTCCTCCAGCCAAATCTCAAACAATGGATTTTCACTCTCTTTGCGATTCTACCAGTTATTTTCGACGGAACTTTCACTATCAACATTCTTTGTAATGACTGAAGATCCGAGGAATATTTCCCATGATATGTCAATCAGCCTATTAAACTATTCTAGTAATGTTCTGGAAAAGCCGATACCTAAATCAGATTAGGGTGCATACACAGCAGAATGTACAAAATGACAACACATTCTTCGTTTAATCGTGTTACAATACAAGGAAATAAAAATAGAAGTCATTATCTCATGTATATCGTGTAATAATTGTATTATTTTCAATGAAATGTGCATAAATACCATGTATACCCATGCATGCACAAATTACATATTTACCTAAAAATAGATTATCTATGAAGCGTAAATCTAAATGGATAGCACATGCATTTTCACACTACCAATAATTTGAAATAATAGCTTTAGGAAAACCAGACTGGCTGCAATAAACGACATCTTCTCTAAGCAGTTTAGTGATATGAAAAAAAAAATTAAACTACCTTGCGCAAAACCGCAATACATTTTAAGAGGTTTATTTTTAAAAGTTCTATTTGATTAAAGTAGGCCAGGACGATATGTACTGCGGATGAAATGTTGCGACAAGTGTATGCGATTACGCTGACTTGAGACCCAAGAATGCGTACTGCAGTTAACTCCTACCAGGAACACGTGTTCACCGCGATAGTTAAATCACTGCAATTTCATGTTAATTCGATATGGAAAATATGAATTTTAGGAAATTAAATTACAACATAATATTGTAATAAAAAGAAAAAAATGATTGTAAATTCAAAAGTAGAACAGAATGTAAATAGGAAAGAATATTACCATGATGGAAATGGATCAAAAGTGAACAGTTGAGAATCGTGCAAATAAACAGAGAGACAGATAAAGTACACCTTAATACCGAAAACATCGGAAAGAAGGATGACTGACTGACTGACTGACTATTCACACTTACAGCTCCACACCTAAAGTGAGTCTCTTTGCCGGAAATAATGCAGCAATTATGTCATTGTTCATTTCAAGCATTGAAACATTCGAGTGGTTCTATAAATAAATGTGCAACGGATAAATCAATACACATTTATTATTAAGAAGATATAAGCTAACCTCGAACAGAATGCATATGTTAGTATAGAATCGAACATTGATTGTGAACTTTCCATTATTTTGACACATTCGATTTTTAAAATCCGTGAGGGTCTGCTGCAAGGGATAATAACGTTTGTCCTTAGAGTAAATAATATATGCATGTATTACGTTTGTAAGCGAAATGGTAAACAGTTTTTTACTATCAATAATAATAATCATACACTTGACTTGTCTGATTTCTAAAATCTATAGAAGTCTGCGACAACGCGGAAGGCCATTTATGCTTAAAATTGACATGTTACGGTTTTAAGTAAATGACCGGCGAATTTTATTATCATATATAATCATAGAAATTAATTTTATAGATACAATATCCATGCGCATAATAGATGACATTGCGTTTTAATATTCTAATAGTCCCGTTTTGTTCCGACCTAAATGGCGTGGCAGCGGATACAACGTTTAAACGCCAGGCGATGGTAGACATTCCGAAATAGTCCCCAAGGATTTATTGGTAAATCTCAAAACTTTAACGACATGTATGTATATAAGATACAGACGTAACGTTTATCATAAGGCATAAGGTCTGGATTTTTTCCTTTTCGGACACATATTGGGATAATACTAGAAGGATCTATAATTTAATGTTTGGGTATTTGCTTTATATTTTGCCCCTGGCATATACGACACACGTGATATATGAGTAAGAAAATATTATTACCAATGTACCATAAATTATTATACATATTTCAATAACTTGGGATAAGCACTATGTCTTAGCTTTTCTCGTTCTGAGAAGAGACCAGTCTGAAACAGTGGACCAAAAAAGAATTGTTGCTAAGCAGATGATAATGATGTGGAAGTGATGATGACGCAGTAAGCATTCATTATTGAGTGGCATATACGTATGTATAATGTAATGTTTGCTAATTTCGTATCATTAAAAAAATCTTGTACAAATAGACCAATTACAGTCGTATTTACACGTGATTAACTACAAAATTTTCTCGATATAAAATCATGAACTATAGTGTATAATAAACGATGATTTGCGTGTAATAAAATGTTATCTATTGTAATTAGATTAACATTTAATATTACTTTAGTCTTTAAGAATTTTACAGTTATATTTTCAATGAAGCGAATGTGTCCTAACGCAGCTGTAAATTGCAAGTGATCTGTGGCGTAACACTGCGCAGGCGACAGAAAGGGTGCTACGATGGTACATGCATATTTCCACGAGCGTTTGCGTGATTCAGAGAACAAGTCTTACTTCTTATAATTAGGAAACAATCATTACACTTTTTCGGAAGACTTAGACGGTTTAAAAACCTACCAGAAATATATTGGTCATTAACGGATTACACACCAAAGGGGCGGGGTGCAGTATGACCCAAACCTTTGTAGATGCAAGAGAGCCGCGTACCCAGCAGTGCAATATCAGAAGGGTTCCGGCAGCAAATTTATTAAAAAGCGTCCGAAATAATGATCCAGTGTGATCACATGCCTTACTTTTACACCTGTCTCAGGCAAGCCGTATCCTCTTGATCATAATAGTGAAAAATTGACCTTTATCCCTTAAAAACAAAAAAGCCTTTGAACTTAAATGCCTTGAACGTTATGTATGTTAACATATGTATTATATATACGTTCGTTCAGAGGTTAGAGAACCTGATTGTTGAGCAGAGGATTGCGAGTTGGATTCCTAACCGATACAAATATTTGTGATGAGCACACGTGATTATTCTCTGTAACAATTATTATAAATAACTTTGTATCTCGTAAACATGATATTTTGTAAAACAGCTTCTGAAGTGGGAAGTTAAAATCTAAGTCCCTAAACTATAACTGCAATAAGTTACCATAGATTCTATTTATCTTTATATGAGAAGCTCATGTTTTAATAAACAATGTTTAAAGTTTTGAACACAATTTTTTTCGGCACTATAAATGAAGGTACTTTCTGTGTGTTAAGCAGAGATTACAATTTTAAGCAAGGCTGTATTGTGAATGATTTAATTGCCTATTGGTTATGTTTACGTATTTTTGTTTGTATTTATTGTGTCAGTATAAACTGTATAAACTAACGAAATGTAAGTGTCTTATAAACTTATATTTCTTACAAAGATATCAAAGCACTAATATTGTTTTAACAATCACCAGTGATACTATTAAAGTAAAAGTCAGCAATTTTGTCAGTATTTCATAACAAAATTTACATGCAAATATAGCAGAATCATCTAATTACAAATATAAATGGTTTTAAATGACTGGTTTAAAGCTATGATTTAAGATTTATGAGTCGTTATTACACAAGGGAAATTCATTCAAAAAATATCTAAACATTCACTTTGTTTCTTACAGCCAATAAAGATGTTGGTAGAAATCACAAACTAGTTACATAATGAAACATTTGGAAAGTCAAAAAGAAAAATAACACTGTGTATGTCTTGTCACAACGTTTATTACATAACATTTTTATTTATTTATGAGTATGTAAAAACAAAATTCGTCACTTGTTGAGCTATTACATCAGACACAGGTGTACATTGGATAACTGGAATAGAATAGTAGTAGTAGTAGAAGTATTCTTTTATACATCAAAGCATCATAAAGGTAAATAAATACAGACAAAAAAGCTAGAATAGTACACTACAAAGTAAAATCCAATCTGCAGTTGAACTTTAATTCCAACAAATTAACAATCCAACAATGGTATGTTCCCTGTCTTTAGAATCCACTGACTGTTTAAGAAATATTTTCGTTTACAAATTATTGAGAGTTTCAGTTAATGATTGATTTTATCAGTTATATAACTCTCTTAAAAGTGATACCAAAATACATTATTACTAAAGCACATGCACCAATACTGATTAAAATATCATGATAATATCATGATCCACACATTTATTATACCACTGTTGGACATAGGTCAGCATAAGAATGGTTCCAAGCAACAAAAAGAATATTGACTAAAATAAAACAGCAGACATAATAATACCACACATTTTTCATTTCCAACTTTAACAAAACGATTTACATTCATAGTTAAAGACCATATGAAAGAACAGTTTCTGATTGCTGGTTTGCTAGAGATAACCTGTATTTTTTATTTAAACTGAATAAGTTACTGAACATCTTGAAGAAATCCATAAATATCAATTATATTGAAATTCTCCTTTTAAGTATTTGCAGGTGTAACTCTGTGATGCACTCCTGCTTTCTCTACCTCTACCACAGATATACTAATTATCACAGATTCAAAACAAAACCTAATGAACTCCTTCTGCAAGTTGCTAATAAATGTGGATTGGATTCTTTTCACAGAACTACATACAAATATGGAGATACAGACTAATTTATATACTGTTAAATAATATTCTATTCAAAGTACTTTAACAATTCCTTAGTATCTAATGTTTCCTCTTCTCTTCCCTGCTGTCTCTACTAGACTTTGATCGTTCATAATCATCATACTTCCTTGACATTTGCCGATTTCTTTTATCATCTGATCGTCTTTCTCTAGAACGATCCAACTCTCTATCCCTAGATCTAGATTTATGTCTTTTGCTTGAATACTCTCGCTTTCTATCATATGGTGACCGTGATCTCCTATCTCTCTTTTTATGGCTACTATGGTATTTTGAAGACAGTGGTGGAGTTTTTGGTGACTTTTCTTTTTTTGAATCTCTCTTGGCATCCTTAGAAGTTGAAGCTGTTGGTGATTCTGCCTTTTTCTCCTCCACCTTAGCATTGTCACGATCTTTCTGTGATTGAATGTGTTTGTTGGCTTGGTAAATCTTTCGCAATAACTCCACCTTGTTTTCTAATTCATCAGGATTCACTTTAGGTCTCTTGTACAGCTGTAAGATGCTCAAAGAAACATCTCTAACATCCTCTTCTGTGACATTGAATAACAAGAACCAATGGGGATTGTTTGGTAATGGTAGATTTATTTTACGGGCTGTTAAATAAATACAAGCACAGGCAATTGTTTCTGGCGGAAACCTCATAAAGACATTTGTCCGGAGAGCATCATTCATATAATTCCATGACATTTGCATCAGTTGCTTATGTTTTTCATACTGTAAGAGCTGAAGGTAGACAACAATTAATTTGTGTGGATGTTTCACATGCACACAGAAGCCTAATTCATTAAGGATACGCCTCTCGGCTTTGATGACCTGATTTTTCAATTCTATATAATTTTGATCAACTATTAGTGGGGATATCGTCTTCTGTGCTCTCACTTGCTTTATGTGGTGGAATACATTCATGACATCGCGAATTCTGCACGGCTTCTCTTCAACTTTCGACGCTAAGTAAACGCTAGCCATGGCAGTTGTTTCCATGGGGAATCTCACAAAGGACTTTGAGTAGTAAAACCTTTGTAAATACATCTGTCCCGTGGCCATAGCGACTTGGGGTAACTTGAGTAAGATGCCAGCAGTTTGTATCATCTCACATCCTAAAATACGAAGGTCAGTCTCCGTCTCGATGTCTAAGCCATCGGACTGTGACGGCGTTTGCTTAAAAGCCGATTCAGGTAGTAAACAATTGTGTAAAGTAAGAATAATTTTGCCATACTTCTTTTGTGTCTTCGCTGGCGTCGTGGTGGTGGTGGTTTTTGTAGGATTTTGAACAGTTGTTGCGGTCATTATATTGGTTGTTAATTTGTCACTAAACTGTGAATAACACACTATTTTGTGTCCATAAGCACTTTAGTCATTGATTTTTAAACTCCTATCGCATCTCCGTCTACATTTTCTGACAAATTTCGATATAATTATGCATTCCGAAAAGTAAAGCTAAACGCGTCGACTAATGAATGACATCTCCATTCTTCCAAAAGGCTAAACCAAGATGGCGCCACAGATCCAACAGATGTCAACTTGAAATTTAAGTTTAAAATTAAAGTTTTATTACTTTATGAGTTATCTAGAACTTACCTTGCGCCATCGTCACTCTATTATTCTATTTTCAATGGTGAAATAAATATTTACTGCTCAATAACACAAAAACATTGACTTGACTGTGACTCAGACAAACAAGTCAACAAATCCTACCATTTTTAAAGCCAATGCGTTCTGTTCCTGCAACTCACAGGATGCAATTATGTTCTACGTTTATATTTTAAAAAAATCTTATTCTTTGTTATCAGATTAACTCACTACATTAATAAATATGATGAACTATCTAATAATGGCTACGATATATTGTACTGTAATAAAAATGTAAATATCAACTTGAACTAGTTTCAGAACGAACTTGGACCCATCATACCGGAACTTTGATTTAGGTTGGCGGCAGTAATTGAAGCTAAGTGTTTAATCAATATTATAAACAACCACCCGAAAATACACCAGAAATTCCAATGACCAGCGTAATTTGATTAATGAAATAGTACTTTCTGAGTTTCTACAAATTCTAGCTAAAACATGCACATAAAAATTAATCATATTAACTTACATCCGGGATCAGTACATTTTTGGATGAAGGAATCCAAAAAATCATGACCTTCACCTGATTCGAAACAGCACTTCACAAATGACATATTGATAAACTTTAGTATACAATGATTAACAAATCATATCAAGATTAACACTCATAAAAGTTAACAAGGACAATATAAGAAAAGATAAAAATATTTAAAGACAAATTTTTCTAGAGGATTTCAAAACTATATCACTTCATTTTTAATTATAACGTTATTTCCTTACAGTTTTAGCCTTGATTCAAATATATAGCTTATTATAACATCGAATTGGGACTCTAATTATGTAAAATGGTGTTTTCAGCACTTTGTACGAACTAATAATATTACATATATAAAATAATTTTAGGTATTTTTATTGCTTTGATTTCTACACCGAAGTCAAAATTATATCACAACGTATTTTTAGATGTAAAATCACTAAATAGAAAATACGGTGTATTTTACAAGTAGCTATACATTATAGCTAAATGTAGAAGGGAAAATGTCAGTAGGGTCGTACTAAGTATAAGCCCGATAAATAAAAAATACACGAATTGTACTATACTCGTGTTTATAGCAAGAGTTTCCTAATTTTGTCGAATAATGCGCGAAGTTCAATTTTCACGGCGCTAGTATCGATAACAACATGAGAAACTGTGGTAGCAACTGGTACGTAAACGTAAAAACAGATGTCAGCACTGAGTAAAGAATAATACTTCCATCCTCGCGTCTTGAACAATCTTTTGACTGACAATTTATGTTATAATAGTATTGTACTATAATATGTATTACATCAATTACGATTTGCGATAGCATCTGAAAAGTGTGACATACAATACTGATTATAATCCTCTTGAAATATAATCATAATATTATTATGATGTTCCTTATTTTTTGTTGCTATAAATAACTATTTTGTTAATGACACCAACCGGTAATAAGTGTATTTAAAATTAGTATATCATAATTATTATGTTCAAAAAGGATTTTTAAAGATATTCTGATTATAAAATATTAGGAATTTATTTGAAATATTTATGTAAAAAACCTGTAGATGTTAAAGTATTGTAGTAGTTAAATGTCTTCCGGACAAACTATGAGGGACTCTCTACATTGATTGTCGGGGAATTACTATATTTGTAGGTCTTTTCGGAAGTATTTGTTTTTTTCGGCAGTATTTGTATTCGTATTTTTTATAAAATCTTGTATACCTTATCTCACAAATAAACGAATTTGAATTTTGCTCTTCACCTAAATTCGACAGTCGCAAGTTTCAAAGCCCAAGTCGAACAGAAACTCGCAACAAAAACATTTATGTAATTCTCTTTATGTAATTTCTCCTTGTTCCATTGTTTATTGCCTAGTGTACTAAGCAAAATACGATAGTATTGTCTAATTCAATGACGGATATGGCAAAGAATCATTGACGCTATCCGTCAGACAGGTAATCATACTGGCGGGTTATTTAGCTGCTATCGGAGTCCTGCCCATGTGATCAACTAATTAGATGTGATCGACTAGATTTCATGTTAGCCGTTATCGTATCACGTTGTTTCAAATAGAGATGAGGCAAATAACATTTTCATACGTAGACAAAATATTTTTGCACCGGTTCATATCGATACCGTATTGACAAATATTGAGATACCCTAATGTAGAAAATAAAATTAGATTTTTTTATTTACTTTCGAAATCATAAATATGAGAATAATTATATTCGGTCGATTTTGTTCAAACATTTAATACAAACTCGGACTCGTTCTTATCGGCGATTTATTTCGAAGAGAACACCAATATGCAATATAATATAACGTCATTGCAATATTTTTGTTCTTTATACGTTTTTACCAGTTGATTTATGAAAGTATTTTAATTATCCTGTACTCTTTTGCCATAGTTAAAATGATTTTTCAAACTATAGCTGACTGCCTCGTTGGTCGTGTGGTCACAAGCGCGACTGCTCGGGACCGATCGGGATGTCCTGGGTTCAAAGCACGGGTCTTTTCAAATTTGAGTTTCTAGTAGTGACTTGGAGTCTGCATCTGTGCCCGGTGCATGGCAATAGGCTCACCACCTATTCCATGGTACGTAAACGTTACTGGTGAAACGTGGGAGTGTACTACACTCCTCTGCCTACCTCTTCTTGATTACAGACGTAATGTTACGTATAGCAAAATCTGTCCCCGGTGTATGGCAATATACTTCTATAGTAGGCTAGAGTACTACACTCCTCTGCCTACCCTTCGCGTATTCCAGCTTTGATGTTAAGTTTTTCGTATACGATTTAGTATGTATGTATATCTATTCAGTCTATATTACTCGTATTTTAATTTATATTTTCTACGAGTATTTTCTGAAATTTTTGAGGCAATAATGTTTTTTAAGTTATTAACAATTTTGGTGTATCTAATTAGCATTACTGAGCAAAATAAGAAAAGTGACACTTTTACCTATATAACTAAAAGTTGGATATACTGTCAATGAATGTGAAATACAATTATAATTCTACCGTTCCAAGAATGCGGAATCGATACGTTTTTTTGGGCAAAACAGAATAAATTCTTCCAACACTTGCTAGGTATAAAAATAACTAGACCTTTTATAAATATTTGTAGATATTCTTTAACAAATATTGTAATACGTGTAAATATTCACACAAAATATGTACGTACCAGGTCAATTCATGACACTTATTAAGAAACATTTTAAATACCTTTAAATATTTGGGCCACCCTAAATAAGTTGGACGGACCAGCAAACGATGAAATTATTATGATGAAATGAACAAAGATATCAGGAAATCGAGAACTATATTAATCAAGTTATTTATCCATCATTTTCGAATGAATTTTCAGTTTTGAATTTCAAGCAACATCATTGCAAATGATTCAATATTATCAAAATTATAACAGTTTCGTAACAACAATAAAATTCCCTGATACCGATATAATCAACATACGGAAATTAAATGTGGAAACGTTTGTTACTAAATCGATACATTATGCGTATTTTGACCCCTTTTACGAATATATTGCTACATAAAATATTATCTAAGAAACATATATGTAACAGTTGTTATGTAATATTATATTAAATTTTTATCGCTTCAAGTGTACAAATAGCCAATTATATTTATTATAGACTGCCTCGTTGGTCGAGCGGTTGTAAGCGCGACTGTCGATTGGGAAGTCCTGGGTTCAAATCCAGGGTCAGGTGCTATTGAATTTTTCTAATTTAGAATTTCTAGTAGTGACTCGGAGTCTGGAATAGTGCCCGGTGTATGGCAATAGGCTCACCACC
>DWFV01000402.1:0-14620 GCA_018246775.1 Parelbella machaon machaon
ACATTGTCTAACACCCTTGAAACACATATTGACGTATCGCGGGTAGAATAAAGATTATGGGATGGATACGTTTAAAACAAGTGGGTGCCTGCGTCATGACATAAATATTTGTCCTAGATGGCCCAGTAGTCAAGTTTACTAAGTACTGTACCAACGCGTTAGTCAATAACACGTAATACCAAATAATGTTTGATCTCTTTTAGGTATTGATCCATTTAAGATCCATTTATTATTCGTACAACCGTTTTAAATATTTGTAATTTTATGTAAATATGTACATATAGTGAGACAATGACGCCTGGACATTCGTCCAACCGCAAACAGTGTGTTCACTTCGCTAATGGATCAGTTGTCGAGCCCAAGAAATAATCCCTCGCCGATTCCCATCAGATCACCCGCTTAAAACAACGCCTATAATGCCTTTAGGCTGCCATTTAGAGAGTACATAATTGAATTTAAGCGGTTTGTGGAAAGTTTCACTTAAGAAGCACTTTTGTGTTGTAAATATATATTTCTGGAAGTTTGAGCATCTTGTATTCTGAGAAATATAAGAGGGCCTTTTATTAAAACGTATTTTGTCGTGTTTACAGGAAAAAAAAATGTTTATAATTTTGTCTCTGCTGCTAAACAGCAGTACCTACTTGCGCTTTGATGTACCGGTTTGATACTCCGTGAAGGACAATAAAATGGCGATAAAAGTATGCGCTAAGCAAAATGCAATATTGTAAATTTAGTGTTTTTATGTTAATTTTTTAGATCATTAAAAAAAAAAATTTGCATGCCTTCTTTACATTTAGTATTTATCATGTACAGTTTACCTAATTCTTGTATATCAAATACCTATCATTTAACATAATATCATTACTTCTTTTGACGTTTATTTATCGTCAAAAACTGATTCGACTTTGTTTTATTCTTGAAAACTTGTAAGTGTAAGTGCCTCTTTCAGTAACCGAGTCCTATTTTCTCCGTGTCATCGTTCTGAGTTATGTTTTTCCTTGGGGAACAAAATTCTATATATAGGTTTGAAGATTGCAGAAATGGGTATACGTGAGTGGAGTGACAGTAATTTAAGTGATTCCTGGAGCCAACGAATATCAGATACCTAACGTCGGATGTCCTTTATTTTGCTAGGGATTATTAATTTATTTCAGTATCAACTTTTAATATTTTCATTGTTCATCATGAATGTCTACTCAAAATAAAAAGAGAAGACAACAGCCTACCAGCTGGCCAAGTTTGGACTGACAGATCTATTAGAGAACTTTAAAGTGTATGGGTTTTCTAACAATATTATTCTACACCATTACATCGAGTGATACTTTCTTATTAAAATGCATATATACATACATTTCTAGTCTTAGATGCATGACGGACTTTAACCATAGGTCGCGCAGAGTCAGACTGGCATCTGAACCAATCAATATAATTGAATACAGAATTTAATATTTATGTATAGAAACAAAATTGTAAGAACAAGTATGGATTTCTGGATACAATAATTCTTTGCCTATTAACTTTCGGGCAGTACAAACATTACAGATAAGAAAATGATACTCGTGATAAATGAACGTAATGACTGAAATAATTTAGCGTTATTCCTGAGGGACTTGGACTATTTTGTGGGAAATCGTGTGAACTATTTTGTGGGAAAGCTGAGCTGGACTATGTAGTGAGAAATCGTGTTTCAAAGGTTTCATTAGAAGCGACCCTTCTTAGCAGGAAATTAAGTTTTTACGTACAACGGTCCGGTAATAATAACATAGATAACCAGTGTATAGGTCGTAATTTTTCCTGAAATGTAAAAACGGAAAAGTCGTTTAACTCGTTTTTATTTAAATCCTCTATTAGTTAAATCCACTTCTTAACTAACTGCGCACTCACCTCAACTGAACACTGTAGAAAAAAAATTCAAATAGGCCTTTAATACTAATATTTCGCTAATCCTTATAAATATTCAATAAACAAGAATATTTAAAAGTTTCAGAGTTTTCTCACGGTTACTATTAGCAACATTAATTGGATAAATTCATTAATTTATACAATAAATATAACAAGTACTTCGTACAACGCTTACATCTATAAGCTCTTTTAATTCCTTAAAAACCATTATCAAGTTTTACTTAAACATTAATATTATAAGCGCTTTGAAATAAAGTTCGGTTAGATTTTAATAAAGTTAGGAACGCTTTAGATACTAAATGGTTTTAATTTTAAGAGGTCCTGAGGTAGCAGCGCGGAGATTAGAATTGTGACGACAAGCTCACTCCCTATTATATGGGACGTATTACATACAATAAATGTAATTTGAGACAAGTTGGACTACTGTACCCCGCTGCCTACTAAACCAGAGAAATACAGCCGTGATGTTACGTTATATTACTTACCTTCTACTCAAAATTTTATTAGTTATCAAGTGGAATGATAATGTTAATTAAGTCCATTAGTTTAAGCAAAAACCGTTATCTATGGATATTAGCTTAAATTTTTATTACATACAAAATAACTAATTTTGGCATTTCTTAGCTTCATCAAATCAATGTTGGATTATAATGAAACGTTATGCAGTTGATAACAATTCAATAATAAAATTCTACCTGTCAGGACTTTTAATAAATCAACAGGACCGTGTACAAAGTTTTATTATTATAGTAAGCCGGGCTAACTGGTCTATAGAAGCGACAGAAACTGGAGACTTGATTTACCGTTACTTATGCGTTTCGACTTTTCTTCTTGACCCTGGGTTTAATTTTATTTTGTCCTCACTTTTAATTTAAATGTTTTTTTTCTAATTAGTAGAATACATTATATCTAGAATTTAATATTTAGCAAGATCTCAGAGCTTCCATTATGGTCGTCTGCATCGTAATCGAATTTTAAAAGCCCCCATCTTTTGCTTTAACTTTTAAAATCCATTAGATTAACTATAAGAGAAATATAGCTTCGTACACTTTAGGTATCTCTCAGTTAAGTAAAAAAAACTAATTTGTCTACAATATTTTTGTTTAATTAAGTGCACACAAACATACGTACGCACACACAGACAAACATACTTACACGCATACACACAAAACAATCGAATTGTGTCCGTGTTAGTCGTTTTTGGTATTGTTCTCTGAGCAAACAAAGACGAATTCTTTTGTGAACGAGATGAACTCCATCTGGACGGCGAGTGAAAGTGACGTGCACTAGAGAAAAAATAGGTTTGCATCATAAAGGAGAGAAAGGCCACCGAGTACGGTATTGCTTTGACTATCTCTATACGTCCGTATAATAGTTCGTATTGGCTCATTGTGTTTCGAACATGATTAATTAGTTCTTCGTTCTGCTATTCTATCTGTATTTAAACATCACAGTAGTTTGTTTTGAGATTCGTCTTCTGAAGAATGTTTAGCCTACTGTTCTGTTATTGGGTAATTATTATAGAAGCGGTTATAGCTTTAACACTGGCATAATAATTATATCAAATAATAAGTGTTAAGTGACCTGCTGTCGCTTCTATAGTTCAAATTTAATTAGCTGTGGTCACTAATTTTAATTAGCACGTGGTTTTGATCCTTATGATTAGCTGTTCACATGTTTCTGACAGTTGTTATAATTGACCTTTTGAGGATAGGGGTATTTTGAGTGGCGTCATTATGTTGTTTTTTCTATGAATAAGAAATACGATATCTCGCGTACATTTAGAATATTAGATTAGGACCAACTATTTGGGTTCTTAGGCCTTTCGGTTCTTAAAATTAGGTTTGGTAGCCTATGTCCTATATTCGAGGTTTGGTAAACTCGTTACTGGGGATACTAGGGGTCTTTTGATGGACGCTATGGCATTTCAGATTTGATATTAATCGGTCGCTATTATATCTTGCGATCTTGGTGTACTGGAGATGTTTTGATGGGGGTTATGATATTTCAGATTCGTTATCTATCAATTTAACAATGGAACATTCCTAATTATGATTCACATTCATAAGTAAATATCTTGTTAGCTTTTTATATAGGTACATATTAAATTATCATTTTAAAGTGTCCTAAATGATCGTTTATAAATATTTTTTAGAAAAAAAAGTTCCTTAATTTAATTTTAAATAAAGTTTACTATGTTAGTATTATGTGAAATTTCCATATTTAAATTTAAAACGGTTATTATGCGTAACATTATAGATAAAAGTAGTCTTTATTGACATGTGTAACCACTCATTGAACTATAAATCTGTTTATATGCTCTTAAATATTATTATAACCCCTAATTAAGAATAAAATATTTTATCGACCAGGCCTTGATTTCATCAAATATAAATAAAAAAAAATATTTTATATAAAAGTCTATTTCATTAGTCACTATCAAGAAAGTAGCAAACGAGCAATCAGCAGCCACAAATGGCCGCTAACGCCCATGAAGGCATAAACAGCTACGAATAACATTGAACGGGACTACGAATAAGCCTGTTAGACAACTAGTCTTTATTCCGAAACACGATAACAATTACTTTGCGTTAGAACGGAGAGAAACGTACCTACAGATCAAAAACTTGTCAATGTTAGCTAAGAAGTGAGAGCCCTAAGCTAAACACACCTATTTTCGTCGTCATGAAAATAGCATTTCTATGCTATTCCAGATATGCAATGAATGTGCAATGTAAGTAACGAGCGGAATATTTCTAGAGAATCATCTTATTTAATAACAAAATTGTTTTAATCGATGTGCTATACTGTTAATTTACTAAAAAATTACATTTAATGTTTCCGACGCTTGACTGCAGCGATTGCGTTAGTCACAGTCGTGCTTTTTATAATTACGTCGATAACCATTGTACTAATTGTTTAAAGTGAAAGGTTCTGGACAACTTCATCGTGGGACGGACAAGTGCATATAATAACATCTTGGGACAAGTTCACACGCGGCGTTGTAATCACAAGCTAGACACTAACTGTGCTGTGGTAACTAGACAGCTGATTAAATACATTATATGTATGTACATAGAACTATATTTTCACACTGATATTTTTCAGGTCGTGGGGGATTATTCGTATTTATCCGGGTCGGAGCGAAGTAAGAATACATGTCCAGGCCCTATGTTGGGATACCAGGATGTCGTAAAGGGTGACTAAATCTGGATTTGGCAGATCGCGGTATGATGCTGCCTGTCTAAGCAAGGTTAAATGCCCTGGTCGCAGATGGACAGTTACGATGCGTAAACTGCACACCCAGCTTGGAGATTCTAGAAAAAACCCTCTCATGATGATGATAGATTTCTTTACATACCTCGGTTTAACAAATGGGATCAATGCCGAATAAATTTCAAAATAGGTTTGGTGGTTTTCCTAAAAAAGCTACTTTTAAGTATTGTTATTTAATATACTACAAATCCGTATTTCTATTATAGCCATTCTAGTGTCGGTAGCTAGCCTATACAAAAATATCTTAAAATTATTGAAAAATATAAAGTAAGGTAACAATGAAATTAAATACATTATATACTATGTACCGAGTGTTTGAATAAAATTAAAGTTTAATTTACTGGGTAGTATAAATCGTGCAATGTAATATTTTTTTAATATTAAAAGGCATAGCAGATAGGCTGGTCACCTTCGTCTGTAGACAGCAACATCAGGGGACTTACCAGTGTGTTGACTACTTTAAAGAACTTTTCAACGGTTATAGTTAAGCACTTTAATTAATACATGTGTATGGAAACAAAATGTTTGGTACTCGTTCTAGTTCACACTGTAAACTAATAAAATTCGAGCCACATTAAATCCTACAATTAAATTGTCAATTTGGAACGAATTGCTAACCTGTCCAAAAACACTGACATTCTACCCCCACTTAAAAATAATTGAAATTTTCGCTTTTTGTGATAGATTAAAACTTAAAACTAATCCTAGTCACGTTTAATCGTCTCTGTTTTACTGTGTTTGGTGTACAATAAAGAATAATTTGTATTATGTTTAAATGAAATAAGCTATGATAGGACAGTATCTCTCCTACCTTCCCAGTCGTACAATTACTCTGAAATGTTATCTTTTTATTTTAATGTTTCCAAATATGGAGCGTAGTATGTCAAACTTTATAACATTGTTTATATCATATCTGCCAACGCTATACACTTTTGCAAAAGAACACAGTTACACGTAATCTTAAATCCACGTGTAGTTTTGACATCACAAACATCTTCTTTGCATTTATATTGTCACATAAAGTTGGAGTCAAAAGCTCTGGTTTCTGTTAAAGATTTTTTTTTCTTAGAATTTGTTTTATAAAATGTTGCTTACAATGTAAATAGGTATGTATTTTGACAATGACTAAGTATTTAATTTCAAGAAGTATATAAAAACGAGGTAAGGAAGTACATATACCACGCTTACCCTGAGGATTAATACTGGGTTAACAATTAACATGATTTTTACGCTCAGTCAAATTCAGCAGAAACTAAGAGAAAAACGTATTCCCCTTTTCATCCCGTTTGTTGACCTTAACACAGCCTTCGACACTGTGAGCAGGCATTGACTTTACACTACGCTCGAGGTAATAGGCTGTCCACTAAATATCCTTAGGCTAATAAAATTATTTCATGATGAAACGAAAGCCTCAGTTGTTTTTGATGATGTCTCTTCATAACCGTTCACCATCCGTAAGGGCGTGCGCCAGAACTGCATCTTGGCAATTATCCTGTTTGGGATATTTGGCGGCCGACGGGGTATTTATGACATTGTTTATCAAAATATCACTAAATTACCGCCACAAATTAATTTATTGTCAGTAATAGAGTAACACATTAGAATGAAGCGATGCGGGTAAGTTTTTACGACGAAGTTATAACAATTTCATAATTCGATGGATATTGTGGAGATAAAGCGTCTCATCGATAAAAAAATTATGACTTTTTTTAGAGGACATTACACTTGAGTTAACAGCCAGCAATCTTCTACATAAAATTCTAAATTTCTTTTAGAAGCATCATCACTTGAATGTTTTCATAAGTCGTCTACCAGTTACCACTTCATTACTTGTTAATCTTTATCTACATTTGAAGCTCTTTGTTATGGAGTTATGTTAACTAAGTAAGAATAGTTTATCACCTTAGTTATTTAGTCATTATTACTAACTACGTTGGTATTAACTGATTCTAAGGCCACTTGTAACCGTTGCCTATTTGTTTGCTTCTCTCGCTGTATTAGAAATATGTTATATTTATTTGTTATATTTTTTTTTAGCTAATTAGTAATTTTTCTGTTCTGAAATTCTGTTTTAGATTATCCACTAGTGTAACCGTACGCATGTACGTATACAGGTGCAAAGAAATGTGTAAGACTGGATTCATTAATTCTAAAATCATTATCAAAGCTTATAGCACTTTTATAAAATGAGAGTGCGCTAAAAGTATGAGTTATAGCGTTAACAAAATAGTAACAAAAGAATAGTAGAAGCAAAAGAAGCATAAAAAATATACACAGAAACAACACAACAAACACAACCAAATATTTTACTATTAAATCTCTTATAATCCAAATATTATTTATAATGCAGTATATGTAGAAATAAAATAAATAATTTTTAATATATGTATGATTAGTATAATATGTATATAAGACTAGTTTAAGATTATACGAGTATCCTTACAAAATGAACGTTTTGAAGCAATTGTATCTTACATCTTATTTGTATTTTGGCGAATGGCAAAAATTTGGAATCCTACCTTAGGCACGTACCTTAGGTACGATAGGTACCTAAGGTATAATAGGTAATTATTTGGATTATGAATATTGTACTACAGATTATTACGCTGCGTACCGGTATTGACATTGACTGCGCATGCGCACAATGTTTTAATTCAATAAAGAAAAGGACGGTAACGATTATCTTTCAGTTTTCATTACCTAATTTTACAGTACGCTTTTTTATATCAAAACGGTTCCAATGTCCGTATGTACATATTCGTTTTAACTACCGTCCTTATTAGTTCATGCCATAATACTGATTTATAAGTAGTAAGCTTAATACGCTCAGTGGCTTGCTATTGGAGATGGATGGATTTGGATCTACATATATCCAGCAGTGGACGGAAATAGGTTGATAATTATAATAATACTGTTCATCCTTTTTTTCTGGTTTTATCCTCTTCTATGTATTAGGAGTATTAAAGATACAGGAACATGTAATTTACAGTTATATCTAAATGTGTACTTGCTGAAACTTCTTAAATTTGATTAAACATTTTCAAGTTGCTAAACTTTCGCAATGGAAGTTTTTAAACGTATAAATAAAGCGAGAAAGACTAAAAGCGTTCTGAAACTAATAAAGTTTTACCTACTTTAATTCATAGAAACCGGGACTCTATTCCTGGAATATAAAATATCCCTGTTATATCCGAATACACAAATAACAAAAGAATATTTCCTACTGTAAAGATTGACAACCAATTTATCTCAGAATGAAATTGTATTAAATATTTTCTCATAACAGAATAAAAAAATAAGAACCTCACCTCAATAGAATAAATCACACAATAATCGTAAGTTAAAATCGTACACTTCACAACACTAGCGCGGTGGACGCGCTGCGCGCAGTCGACAAAACCGACTGCGCTCGCGCACGCCACCAGCTCCAACGAAAGCACGACTAACCTGCAGGGGTGTGGTGGTTCGAACACTTTCCTTTTCTATTCAGAGGAGCACACGCTTATTGAGGACAAGCACAACAAATGACAGACAAAAAATATGAAATCAGGGTGCAAAAGTGGCACGATAAAAGGGTTGAAAGCAAAAAAAGGTTCTATTGGTTCAACTTTGATATTAATACATAGAGACTGAAAATTTAGCTATACGTGAGGAACACAAACGGTGGCGACATATTGAATTTTAAAAGGCGACTCATCATAGAAAATTTTAAAATCGGCAATTACCTCTCCATATCCTAAAAACTGTATACTTATGAAGAGACTCCACAAAATTAAAAAGAAGCGTTTACAGCGTTCACATATTAAACATAATAAAATTTAAATGACTAAATTAGATTGCTAAGGTTCCGTTTGTTATTACATGACTATTTATAACCCATACTAAACGAATGCATCATCATCGAAACATGGACATTTAAAATATATGCAAGATTAAACTTGTTTAAATAACCATTTTAAGACAGTTTCGTCATAGTTTTGACAAGAAAACCAATGTCAAGTCTAATTTATAAGATAATCTTGATTGAAAATTCTAGCTCTACCAAATATTCATTGGAATTTATTAATTTTTATACGGCTATTCGGCTGTACGGCTTACATAGATATTGTCAGGATATGAACAGGAGCGGACAAAGAGAAAGCGCTAAGTAATTGATGAGAGAAATTTAGTTAGCATATAAAATGTTTCAAAAGTAAATATTTTATGTATTACCATAAAATATTATTTATATAATTGAAAGATGAAGATAGATAACGAGTTGTAGGCAATTTGATAAAATAATTCAAACAATTCATTTATTTGCATAGGTACGTTGTTTTATTAGAAATACTTTCTACATAGTTTTGCGTTGGCGGTAAGATTTAGCTGTTTTAGCCATGAACGTGGTCAGAACGCGTTCATAGGCTTAAACCATGTTATATGTATTATTTGCTATTTGTTATATGTATTGTTTGCTTTAACTCAATACACAAATATCCTTTTTTGTAGGTAGACATAGGATTCATTCTGTTCCAATATTCACGTTTTAAAATGTGCATGGCTACTTCCGTATATATTTACATTTTTTGTGTTTAATTTTTAAGCGTTATGAAGTCGAAGAGAAATCTTTGCGTCGCCAAGTAAAATTTTGATAGATAGTTTTTTTATATAAAAAGCAATTTGGTTTTGATAGCTTGTAAACTATAATATAAAGCAAGTCAATTTGAATAACGTTTAAAATTATACATAGGAATATACAAGACTCATTATAAAATATTTACTTATACTAGTATTTCTTTTTTAATATTAGCGTTTTGCAATCACACACACACACTATCAGCCTGTCATCGTCCACTACTGGACGTAGGCCTCTCCAATTTTTTGCACTCCTTCTCTATATAAACTATAAGTGACCCAAATTTCATACTCCTCCGTCCGCGCAATTTTCGTAACAAGGGATGCAAAATTTTTGCTTCACTTATTATTATATAGATAATACTTAACAAGTTGCGAAGTCTGTGTTATGATTATAATATTATAGGTCATTATATTCTTCCTTCTCTTATCCTATCATTATATAGAGTAGGCAAGAATTTAACATGGAGTACCTACTTGTGCACGCACTTAGATCAAAATCATTTTAGTTGGCGATCCCATATTATACGATTACCTACATATTACGAAAATTTGGAAATCGTCCTCTCTCCCTTCAATTTATTTACATTTGTCATACAATTATAGTTTTTGTATCGATATAATACGGTGTATGGTCATATGCAACAGTTCAGGAAAAACAAAAAGACGTAAATTTACTTCTTTACTTGGATATATATATTTACCTAAATAAATATTTGTCCTGGGTGGAAATCCAACCCACGACCGCGGTCGTAGCAGTTAGGATCCCCAACCATTGTATAAAGAGGTCACGTAAAAATATATTCCTATTTAATACAACGTGGCTAACGAATGTTCGTTACTTACATCCGAATGAAATGAACACAAAGGACAATGTAACTTTAAACAGCACGCGCCTAACGAGCCCGTTTGAAGTGGTTACGCAGTTTCGCAAAAGCCTCCGAGGGATTCTGTTTAAGGCATCGCCGTCAGCAAATACTACACATCCGCGCTACACACAATCTGTACATGGCATTTCCGTGTTTGTGTTGATGTTTGTATTTCCATCTTTCATTTCAACGTTACGATCTGTATGCACCTTGTGCTTAAAACTAGGCACATATTATCTGCATATCCAATGAGTTTATCATCTATACATCTGATATGGCCATGTCAGGAAGACTAAAACCTTATATGTCGGTGTACCACACACGCCTAAACGGAGAATAAAATAATAACAACAAATGATGATAACTTGACAACAACCACAAAAGCCTTCTTTTTTACATATCTAACCTAAAAAAGGACGGAACGGCCGTTTAATAATATCTAGACGCCATTGCTTATGGTCACCCGCGAGGACATGGAAATGGAAACGTGTAACTGTTTTGAACGAGAACTCTTTTTGTGCCATTTAAAAAAATCGCATGTTATAACTTTCTTGACCAGACGGTCAATGAGTGGAACACTCTGCCAGCGTCTGTTTCCGGACACATATCCTAGGGCTTTTCAAAGCAAGGGTGAATATTCTTTCTTTGGCTTGCGTGCTCCATCTTAGGACGCATCTGCGCTTTCCATGAGGCGGGATCGCGACCAAAAGTTAGGCTATTATATAATAAAAAATGTGAGTCAGGTCTGTAAGAATTTGGCACTCCGACTCCGACAAAGTTGGCACTCCAACATGCATCTACACAAGTATGCAAAAAGTTTATAATATGATAGATTGATGTGCCTTGCAAATATTTTGCCGCCAGCGAATATCTATGAATTTATCATCCTCAGCATTTTTAGATAAACTCCTTTAATAGCGTAAGGTTGATAAATAGTAGACGTTATTGACATGTCCCTAAATACGGTGTTATTCTTGAAGAGGAACAAATAGAGAGATAAGTTCGTATGGCATGACGTCTAATGTACTCACTCGTATTATCTAACACAGAGAATAAGTAATGATGAAAAAATACACAATAAATTTACCTTTTCGTTTAATACCTCAAAACGCCTCAGCCCTAAAATATCATAAGTATATGTCCATTAGGCTTTTTAGATCCTCCACCAGTGTCACCAAACATTTGCTTAGAGTGCTGTCCCCAAGTCGACCGTGCATTTAAATATCGCGGGACGTCCTCCAAATGAAAAAGGTCATAAGCGCCATTTGCGAAAATATTAATCATCTTAATAACAAAAACATAAGATCGATAATAGAACGATGGATACACAACACAACGGTCATCTGGCGTACATTTGGCCAGTCACAGTGAAAGGCAAACGGTACCTACTTTCAACTATCCAGCGATTACCAAATAGGTGCTTATATCCAACAATCAACGAGTCTCGGGATCCGGTTGATGTGCAGATGACGCATTATAACCTAATTAAAATTACGCATGTAACAGATTTGGAATATGCGGTATTTTTACGCTTTCTGTACGCGCAGCCTGATTCTTTTACGCAAATACAAGATATTAAATAAAATTGTTATTTATATGTATAAATATGAGTAAACATGGTAAACTAAATTGATTAAACAATTTATAGTGCTGTCTTGTCTTACACGTTAATTTTTGCAGAAAAAGCAAAGTATTAATACTTTTTCTGGCTTTATACATTTAACGACTTTTATACTAGATTACGTTCTACGGTCTAAGGACTCTACACAGAGCCTAGCTTTATAATTTTGTGAAAGCGTTAAAGATAAAAACGAATTTTACCAACTTTTACATAACAATACCAATGAAACTGAATGAGTAAAATAGATAAGAATATATTTAATAAATAATATAAAAAAGTATACCAGAAGAAAACATTTACCAATGACGTTATTTATGATATTCCTATCGAGACCGGCGTGGTTATAATTTGAAGTCACAATGTGGAAGAATCATGTTAGCTTTGTAAGGATAGAAATATTTGGCACTCGGTGTTCTCTGCTTACCCCATAAGGGGTACCTGGGGTGACGATAACTAATATTTGATTTAAATTGTTCGTAAACAACAAGAGTGTCAACATTTTGAGACATGCTTCGTAACTAAATGTTTGAAATTAAGCTCTTCCGTGAGTTCTCTCTTTACAAGCAAAGAACCTGCGTTACACGTGATTACGTCACGCACGTTGTCTCCTTAGAGCTTTGTAGAAAGTTAAAGCCTAATACATCATGTTGCGATGAAGTTACAACACGTAATGAATGCTTTGAATAATAGAAGTTATTATGTGTAGTCTGCTAACTCACACTTGACCAGCGTGGGCATACTATGGTCTAAGTTTTTCTCATTTGGATAAGATACTTGTATAGAAGATTGGAACCATACATCCATGTATGAATCCAGGAGTAACACATTTAATAAGTTACAGATTTTGACACGCACGGGAGTCGCAGACGTTTTGGTCAATATAAAGCAAATGAGAACGTTCCGTTATGAAACGAATGAGAAAATTCTTATGACACTTTTATGAAATTAGCGGCTACTTAGCTCATGGTAAAATGAATCAATACCATTTAATATATGCTATTTTGTATCATCTTTCTCAGGGGTTCATGTAAATATAACATGAAATGGGAGGGGTGTACGTCCATACAAATTTCTAACAAAATAAGTCTGGCAACTTAGAATTTAATACGTAATATACATAGACAGCTATATTATTGACTAATACATGAAAGTATGTGTCAGATTTGTTTCATCAAATATCATCAGGTCGCTAATCTTAATTCACTATTGATGGACGAATGAACACTCGTCGATGTTCTCCAATTACAAAATAGTTGAATTACGCAACCGCATTGTAGGTAACTGTTACAATGGGCGATAAAAAATGTTTAATTGCCTTTCACTACCCCATTCAGTAGCGACCGTGCGATCTACTAGCGATTGTAGTGAGTGTCTCTTACTCACAGCTGATAGTGGAGTAAAGATGTTTTGGTATTAGCCTTTGGGGAAAGAGTGCCTCGTTTGAAATTTCTATGTCTTTCATTAGGTACAGTACTAAATTGAACTTTTCGTTCCTAACAAAGAAATTTTGCTGGAGAGGATAGTCTTTTCTTCTTGTTATAATCGCGACCGGCTTTATAAATATTATAATGAAAATATGAACAAACAATATTCACAACAAATTTTACCGCACTTTTAGTATTTGGCGTTTTTCATAGTCGGGGGTCATCGTTAATATCGTCTAATATACAAAGTGTGTCTCGTTTGAAGGTTTCCATTTACATTATTAGGATTAATATGTGCCAGCATTTTTTAAGTTAATTAAGCCTAAACATTATTGTTTTTGTAGCCACCTAATTTTATTAAGCCATTGTATATAATTTGATCTTATAAATTAAACGTGATATAATTACTTAGGTATATCCATTAGCTAAAACAAACCAAAAATTAGTAACTTTCGAGTAACACCGTAGGAAATGAATTCAAGTCGAGTCTGTTTCCTTTCTAATTCGTTACTCACTGAGTATCTCCCCTATCTATAGTCGTGAAAGGCTAACGTAGGAAATAAAGTGCATTACACACTAGGCGATTTTTAAATCGCTGAGCGGTTCTACATCATTTTCTGAGCGTGCAATTCCTTGGAACAATTTCTTCACGTTGATGCACGACCTCATAGTTTCTGAATTGGAACCTATCACTATCATACATCATATGAGTCGAACATGGCGAGTCAAACGTTTTTACGAACATAGGTATAATAAGGACGTGAAAATTCTTTAGTCTAAAAATGAATGAAATAACAAATTTGAGATATCTGACATACCTACGACAATAACAGTATTTTAATAAGATATGAACATACAACGACAATCTGTCATTTAATGTACTCTAAATCGTTCATTCACCTTCGATTAATCAA